>PVKM010004035.1:0-53080 GCA_004027735.1 Carollia perspicillata | reverse complement strand
CCTAAAACAGGAGCAGAGCCACAGAAATGGAGATCATGTGGAAGGTTAGCAACAGGGGAGTGGGAGGAGAGGGTGGGGAGAAGGTACAGAGAATAAGTAGCATAGACAGTGGGGAGAAAATAGACAGGGAAAGGGCAGGCGTAGTGTGGGAAATGTAGAAGCTAAAGAACTTATGACACATGGACATGAACTAAAGGGGGGGTGTTGGTGGGAGGGGGTGTGTAGGGTGGAGGGGAATGAAGGGGGAAAATAGGACAACTGTAATGGCATAATCAATAAAATATATTTTTAAAAACAAATAAAATAAAATAAAACAACCCCCCAAAAAAAAGAAATGTAAAAATTGGCGTTCAGGCACAGGAATGAAGTAACAGTTAAGAGGTCTCTCAATTTAAATGGCCTAAATATGCCTAACAACTTCTCAAACAAATGAATGTACATAAAGTTAAAAAAAGATAAAGAGCAATATGGGAAATATAGAAGGTAAAGAACTTATAAGTATGACACATGGACACGAACTAAAGGTAGGGAATGTGGGTGGGAGGGGGGCAGGGTGGAGGGGAGTGTAGGGGGAAAATGGGACAACTGTAATAGCATAATCAATAAAATATATTAAAAAAAGAAAAAAGATAAAGAGCAGTAGCACTAATATGTATGGGCTGCTTTACATTGTTAAAAACCACTTTTGTTTCAAATATATTATTTTATTATCATGACAATTTTATGAGGCAGTATTTATTATCCCTTTACTACAAATAAAAATAATTGAGGTTCCATGAAGGTAACTTGTCTGAGTACACACAGCTGATGTGCTCAGCCTGAGCATAAGTTTAAACTTCATGTTGAACTGTCTTCACTAATGCTAAAACCATTTGTAATTACTTGTTCTGTACTGTCTTTCTACTTAAGTTTAAATCCCAGAGGGTAGAAACCACACCTGTGTTGTTCATCATCATATTCCTGGTGTTTAGTACGTTATCTGCTCCAAAGAAGGTGATTTAAATAGATATATGAATACAGAAAAGAATAAATATGGGTTAGCTGTTTTAGCTGTAAAAATATATTTGAAAATCCATCAATGTAGAGTTACTATTCATTGTCCTGACTTAATAAAATCTGAAAGAAATTTTAATTGAAATTATTAAATATAAAAACCACATATTGTCTTCTGATTCAAAACAAGTATCAGTTGGAATTATAAAACAATACCAGCATGAAATTCAGAATTATTTCCTGTCCTTCGAATATGTGCTGTTATTCAGATGGTTGTTCCCATAATTAATATTGGCTTTGGGCAAGTTCCATTTTCTTGTATTATTAATACACATTACTCCACATTATCTTCCTCTTCTCTGATTGTGATTCACTCTTTGTGTTATTCTATACTGTTGTTATTTTTTGTGATAATCCCCCAAATTTATAATGTAATTTAGAATCATAACAAATATCCAGCCAGCCCTGAATAATGCAGGTTATCTGACAACCATAAAAATAAAGTGAATTAATTTTTATTAAGCCAAGGATTAGAGGAGTGATTTTTAAATTCACAAAGAAAATGTTTCATGGATTTTCAATGTAAGTGATTTAGAAAATAAATAAAGATAGGGCTTAGATTTATTTCCCCTTTACCCACAGCATTTCTCTTGCATTTCTGGTGTTCAAATCTGCCTGGGACTTAGTGTTACCAAGGAACTAAGATTGTACAAAATCCACCTCCCCATGGTGCTAAAGAGATGAGTTTTACAGAAAAAAAAATAAGAACTTCAGTGGAACTCATTACCCTAAAAGCCAAAACATCAGTTACAAAGGGTTTAGATAAATCCATGAATGCAAGGCCCATAGAGGAAAAAGGGAATGCAAAGAGAAAAGTTTACAATCTTATACATTAAAATGGAAAGGGGCATCAGGAGAGTATCTGCTCCAGCCACCTGCCTTCAAGCAGGTAAAAATAATCCCCTATTTTCCTGATGAAGCAACAGAATCTCACGGAGTCACTTGTCCAAACCACATAGCCAGTAAAAATTAAAAGCATTAAGAATTCTTGCCCCACAAGGCAGCATATGTTCCACTGTCCTGCCATACATCTTTGCCTTCATGGTGATCTAATCTAGGTCCTGATCCTGAGCTGCATTAACAAATGGTTTCATCTCTGTAGAATTTAATTTTGTAATGGACCATTTATATGAAGTTCTTTGTATTCATGTAGTATGGCAGCCTTAAAATAGCAGGAGTCGTGTTTTTGAAAATTACATTATTTTAACTAATTCTATTTCTCCACTCTTAACCTTATTTTCTTTTACAGATATCATTCCACTGAAAATTAAACATATAAATTTCTGCTAAAAATAAAAGGCTTCAAAGATCCATATAATGCTTAAATATGTCTGCATTCCGGTCTCTAAATCCAATGTGAACAATTGTTTAGAGTTTGTTATAATGATATATTCTAAGCACTTAAGTTTCAATTAGCAAGGAAAAAATGTATTACCAGTGTGTGTACACAAAGTATTTTGCTTTGCCTGCATTCTACATTAAAGCACATTGACATGTACAAAGAACAAATAACTGAGTCTTGAAGGCAGTATGGTAAAAGCAGTCAAGAGTTACGGAGTTTGAGGATAATTTTTCCAATGTAACATTTGTGATTTGCAGCAAGTCAATTTATTTTTCTAAAGACTTGTTTTCTCATGTGAAAATAGGCTTCTTTCTCAGTATGCAAATATTCAAATATGCTTCATAAAGTAGGAAGTACTATACAAATGTAAGGAAATATATTATTAAGGCAATAACACCCAAAACACTCTTTCTCTCTCTTCTCTCCCCCCAGTGCATTCTCTCTCTCTCTCTCTCTGTCTCTCTCTATATATATATATGTGCGTATGTGTGTATATATATGTATATGTATATACACATATACATATATAGAGAGAATTTTGTATATATATACACAAATTATATATGTATTATATATGTAAAATCTTCCATCTATATCTATATATATAATCTTCAATATATATAAAATCTTCCATATATATATTCTTCTCAGGCTAGTTCTGACTGCTAAAAGATACCTCCTGAGGTCACTGATTAGAACTACCTTTCTCAATTACCCTTCCCCCATGCCATGTTTGGGACCTCTCACCTCTCATTCATGAACCTTCCAATTTTATACCCCCTCCTATAGGGCCTTTCTCTCTGCTTTCCTAGGGCAATGGAAAAGTATAACAAGGATATTTGCTCTGGTTTGCCAATGGCTAATAATGTGTCTTCACCCCATTTTAAGTAGTTTTTTCATTGCTTGAGGCATCATACATAGAGGATGTTTTATGCTAAAGCAACAACTCAGATAAAAAGAATTGCAGACACTAAGATAGAGTGGCTAGAAGATATCTTGGAGCTAGGGAGATTATATGATACTCCATATCATAGCCCAAAGATGTGTCCTGAGTAAAGTTCATTCCTGTAAGATTTATGGCTTCCCTACAACACTCCAGTCTTCAAAGAATGTCAATTGTTTGCTGGCCATAGGAACAATCATTTGAAGCGAATATTGAAGGTATTCCTGGATATCACTTTTTTGTTTTTCTCATATATGAGGGCATTTCTATCTAGCAGTTAACACTAAAATTACGTTTAAGTTACTATTGCTGCATAACCAACTATTTCAAAACTTGATGGCATAAAACAATGTGAATTTATTATATCTCATGCATTGTGTAGGTCATAAATTTAGTCAGGACTCAGTTAAGTAATTCTTCGCTCCATGTGGATCAACTGATGTCATTTAGTAGTACTCAGATGGAAGATGATGCACCCTAGAGGAACAAAGAGACCTCATTCACATATTTTGTATTTTGTCAGAGTCTAGGGGCTATGTTCAGCTATGAATAACAACCAGAGTACCTAATACATAGCATCTCCAACATTGTGGTCTTAGGCTGGTGGAACTTTTTTTGTTTGTTTGTTTCTCTCTTATTTTAAATTGTTGTTCAAGTACAGTTGTCTCCATTTCCCCCTCCCACCACTCCCTCCCACCACCGCCATACCCCCCTCCCACCCTCAATCCTACTCCCCTTTGGCTTTGTTCATGTGTCCTTTATACATGTTCCTTGATGACCCTTCCCCCTTTTCCTTCCATTATCCCCTCCCATCTCCCCTCTGGCTACTGTCAGTTTGTTCTTTACTTCAATGTTTCTGGTATATTTTGCTTGCTTGTTTGTTTTGTTGATTAGGTTTCACTTATAGGGAAAACTTAGGTTCCACATATTCTATCATGTGGTATATTTTTGAAAATGCTTCATGTGCATTTCAAAAGAATGTGTATTTTGCTTCTTTGGGCTGAAAGGTTATATATATATAACTTATATATATATATAAGTTATATTATATATATATACGTTATATTATATATATAAGTTATATTATATATATATAAGGTTATATATATATCACTGATATATATATATATATCAGTTATGTCCATTTGATCTAGAACATTCTTCATTGCTGCAATATCCTTGTTGATATTTTGTTTGGAAGATCTATCCATTGTAGATAATGGAATGTTAAAATCCCCTAACATATAAGTGTGTTGCAGTCTATATCTTTCTTGAAGTTCTCCAAATGTGTCCTTATATATGTTGGTTCTATGTTGGGTGCATATATGTTTATAATGCTTATGTCTTCTTCATGAATTCTTCCATTGAGCATTATGAAGTGTACTTCTGTGTCTCTTTTTATGGCCTCTGTTTTGAAGTCTACTTTGTCTGATATTAGTATTGATACCCTGGCTTTGTATTTCCTGTCCATTTGCTTGGAATATTTTTTTCCAACCCTTCAATTTCAGTCTGTGTAGGTATTTTGTTCTGAGGTGGGTCTCTTAGGCTGCATATGCGTGGGTCATGTTTTCTCATCCACTCAGCTACTCTACGTCTTTTGATTGGAATATTTAATCCATTTACATTATCAAGATTATTAGTGATAGGTATTTATTCATTTCCCCCCATTTGTACCTGTGCTCCTCTCTCTCACTCTTTTTCTTTGTCTTCTTAAAACAGTCCCTTTAGCATGTCTTGCAATGATGGTTTGGTGGAGGTATATTCTTTAACCTTCTTTTGTCTGGGAAACTCTTTATTTCACCTTCCATTTTAAAGTATGGCCTTGCTTGGTAGAGTAGTCTTAGTTGCAGGCCTTTGATTTTCATTACTTGGAATATTTCTTGCCATTTCCTTCTGGTTTGTACTGTTGAGAAATTAGCTACTAGACTTTTCAGAGCTCCCTTTTATGTTACTTTATGTTTCTCCATTGCTGCATTTAAGATTGTCTCTTTGTCTTTAAAACTTGGCATTTTAATTATGATGTGTCATAGAATAGGCCTCTG
The DNA here is from genome assembly GCA_004027735.1 of Carollia perspicillata. Lineage (NCBI taxonomy): Eukaryota > Metazoa > Chordata > Mammalia > Chiroptera > Phyllostomidae > Carollia > Carollia perspicillata. Next base: position 47,700 of record PVKM010004035.1, on the reverse strand, counting down.
TGGATTCATCTTGATGGAACTATATGTGTTTCCTAAACTTGCATGTCATTTCCTGTCTCCAGGTTCAGGAAAATTCCTGTCATTATTTTTTCAAACAGGTTTTCTATCCCTTGCTCCTTTTCTCCTTCTGGTATTTCTATGATTTGAAAGTTGTTGCATTTCATGTTGTCTTTCAGTTCCCTTTACCTATCTTCATACTTTTGAGGTTTTTTTTTTTTTTTTCATGCAACTGCTCTACCTGGGTATTTCTTTCTACCTTGTCTTCCAGCTCATTAATTCAGTCCTCTGCTCCATCCGGCCTACTTGTAATTCCTTCTAGTGTAGTTTTTATTTCGGATATTTTATTCTTCATTGCTCCCTGGGTCTTTTTTATAGTTTCCGTTTACTTTTTCATACTGTTGTAGTTCCCACTCAGTTCCTTGTAGTTGTCACTGAGTTCCTCGAGAATCTTTTTAACAATTCTTTTGAATTCTATACCTAATAGTTTTCTTGCCTTCATTTCATTTAGCTCTTTTACTGGGGAGTCTTCCATTCCTTTTGATTGTGGGTTCTTTCTTTGTTTCCCTATTTAAGGTGACTATTTTTATTTGTTTCTGTGATTCCTGATGTTCTGCTCTGCCAGCTGTCTACATAGGGTGAACTTCTGTGGTAGGAGTTCTGTGGGACTCAGTGGTACAGTCTCTTTGATCTCCCTGTTTAGATGTTCTAAGGTTGCCCTTTCTTCTGTTTGCGTGGGTTCTTTTGTGTTACTCGGGCTTTGCCTGTTGGTGGCTCCTCCCCTCCAGCAGGTTTACTGGTATTTACAATTCCCACCTTGTCTTGTATACTGTTGGTGTTTGCCTTCTGACTTTGTTCTGGATCCATCTCTGGTTTTCTCACAGCTCCAGGTCTTGTGATATCTTGAAAAAAAAATAAAAAGAAAGAAAAGGCTGCTTGCTGATTTTCAACTTGACAATCCTGTTTTTCAGTTCTTCTTGGCTTTTGCAGGCAGAGTGGGGCTGGGCTCCATTTTTTCCCTTTCCTGTGGTTCTGCAAAGATGGGGCTTAGTCTGGGCTTCAATAATCACAGGTGCCTAGTTTCCAGTCTGTGCCCTCAAAACATTATGCACCTGCATTGTCTGTTCTGCCCATTTTCACTAGGCCCAGGTAATCCACCTTGTTTTGCAACCCTTTGATCAGTCTGTGAGGTGCACTAAGGGGAAGCAAATCATGTCCCTTCTCCCTCTTTGTTCACCTGACCACTGAGTGAGTGAGGTCCCTGCATGGTGGCTTAGTTCTGATATTGGAAGAAATTCTGTGGGAGCCTCTGCCTTTCTGAGCCCCTTCTGCTGCCTTTGATCAATCTGTGAGGTGTCCTGAGTGGGAGCGGATCATGTCCCTACTCTTCCCTCTTTGCTGACCCAGTCTCTGTGTAGGTGAGGTCCCTACATGGCTGCTCAGTTCTTTTTTGAGAAAAGTCCCCTTGGGTGCCAGCTGTTGTTCATAAGAAATGCCAAGCTTTCCAAACAGTCCAACCCTCTGACCAGTTCAGGGACTATCTGTGTCATAGCCAATTGCTCCCTCTCTCTTTTCCCAGCTCCAGGTGTTACCCAGCTCCCCAATTTCTCTGGTGCTATCTCAGCTAGTGACTACCGCCACAGCCAGGGTATGCTACATGCTGTGTGTCACTTATGCCTTTTCATTCCCTCAGCAACTTTATGCATCTAGATTTTTGCTGATACGGTCTGCTATTTCCTTGCTCTGGAAGTAGAGAGAGCCTCTTGGTGGCTATCACTGGCCAGGCTGTCCTCCAACACCCTGTCAGCAGCCCACAGTCTCTAGTGCATGGCCTGGGGAGCTTCCCATTGGCCTACAAAATCTCCCTACCACCTGTTTTTAAGTGGCTTCTGCTTCCAAATTTCATATCACCTGGGATTCTGTTGGCTGTTTCATCTGTTCTTCAGAAGATCAGCTAGGTATCCCAGTTGGGTGCATGAGCAAGTGGTCTCAGCTCCCACGTACATTGCCACTATCTTCCTCTCTCCTTTCCTCAATGTTCTTCTGTCTTCTATCTGCTTCCCTGCTCCAAAGACATACTAAGAGCTTTCGTTTTTAGGGCAGTACCCTCATACTAGTAGCAAAATTCCTTCCAGTTGCCGAGACTGCATCACACATTATTTAAAATGATGTTACTTAAAACAACAATCATTTCATTATACCTCATGGATCCTGTAAGTTAGGAATTTTGACAAGGCTGTCTGGGCCAGCCTTGATTAACAGTAACCAAGATTCATTCAGTGGTACCAAGATTAACCAAGATTCATTCAGTGGTACTAACCTGGTGAATAGCATGAGCTGGAGAGTCCAAGAAGCTTCACTTACACACCTAGTATCTTGGTAGAGATGGCAGAAAGGCTAAGCTCAATTGATACTAGAACACTCATATGGCATCTCTAGCATAGTAGTGTTCCAATATTCGAACTTCTTAGAAGACTTACAAAGCTTCTTTGAGAACATTCCAAGAGAAAATGATAGAGCTACATGGCTTTGAAAAGTCAGTCTCAGAAATCATATAGCATAACTTTCATTATATTCTATTGTTCAAAGTAGTTCCCAAAGTAGGGAGAAGGAAATTAGATTTCATGTCTCAGTGTAAGGAAGGTCAAAGAATTTGTGGCCATGCTTTAAAACCATAGGAAAACTGAGGGAGTTCTTTTCACCAAGCCATTATTATATGAAATGATAAAGAAAATTATTAACAAAAAGAATAAGATGAAAGTGATGAACATTAAAATGGCAATAAATTCACAACTATCAACAATTGAATCCAAATAACAAATTAAGCAAATAGGAAGAACAAAATCAGAAGCATAGATATGGAGATCATTTGGAGGGTTATTAGTTGGGAAGGGAAGGGGGATAATGGGAGGAAAGGTGCAGGGATTAAGAAGCATAATTGGTAGACACAAAATAGAGAAGAGAATGTCAAGAAAGTATAGGAAATGGAGTAGTCACAAGAACTTATATGCATGACCCATGGACATGAACTAGGGAGCTGATTTCTGGATGGAACAGGGGTACCTGGTGGAGGAGGACAAGGGGAAAATTGGGACAATTGTAATAGTATAATCAATAAAATACTTAAAAAACTGCCATACTATATAACCCACTTTACTCTTTTTAGATTGGTAAAGATGTTGAAAATAATAAAAATGGTGTTGTGACTGGTGTGCCTCAGTGGGTTGAGCACTGGCCTGGGAATCCAAGGATCGCAGGTTCGATTCCCAGTCAGGGCACATGCCTGGGTTGTAGGCCACGGCCTCAGCAGGGATGTGTAAGACAACCACCCATTGATGTTTCTCCTTTCTCCTTCCCTTCACCTCTCTATAAAAATTTATAAATTAAATCTTTAAAAAAAAGAATGCAGATGGTTACATTGTGTTGAAAGCCCTTATATTCTCTACAGTATAAATACATATATCATCTCATTCAATCTGTACCAAAAAAACCTTATGGTTTGAAAACTATTGGTATTCCAATTTCAGATCAGGAAACTACAGGGCAACAAGGATAAGTAACTTGTCCAAGACCCCACCATTTATAACTGACAATTTCAGTTAGTAGAATATGCCTAGACATACTTTGACCAATCTATACAGCTTATACTTTACTTCATATGATTTCATGCCAGAAAAAGATCATTTATACACAATGTTCTTTGCAAATTAAATCAAAACATAAATGCATCAGGGGAGAAAATTTAATAACTTTTTCTCATAACCAAAGTAATATTCTTTTATTATAACAAATGAGAAAGTGAAGACAGAGAAAATAAGTATTACCAATAGTGACTGAAAAAATATAAGGAATTTATTATTTTGTATGTTTCAGGATAAGGAGGGTAGGAGAAGAATATAGGGACAATGATATTCTTAGTAATGTTTTATTTCTCTTGTTTATAAAAAGATGAAATAAAGTAATAAAATATTAATAATTATAAATTCTGGAAGATATAAATAAGGATAGTTGATAGCATTTTTAATTTCTCAAAATAAGAATTTAGAGAAATGAATGTTTTTAATAGTGCATTTTAATACTCATAGAAAATCACTTCAAGTGTTTCAGTGTATATCCAACTACACACCCAAACTCGCATTCATACTGTTTGTAACCTGTCTTTTTACTTAACAATATATATAAATATATTTTCTGTTTTTAACATTATCTTGGTGATCTCACAATATTTGTATATGATGACCACATTAGTAAACATTTATAATTTTTTAAAAAATCTTTTATTATAAACAATGCTTAAATATTTTTCAACTAAAGCTTTGTCCACATACTTTTGATTATTGGATTAGAATCACATTGGCAAAGGATGTGTGCATTTTCCAAATTTTATATCATGCTAAAGCAAATAACCAAGTAAAATTAAATTTTCTGTATACACACACATAGATATAGATATATGAGAAAAACAATTTCTTCTCTCTAAAATTTCCTGTTTTATCTTTGGGAGGACTCAAAATGTTGGCATGTCACATTGCTTCAAGTTAGGTGTCTGCAGCGCTGGTCTCTGGCTCTCATGAAGAGTTTCCCCATGGGAAAGTCAAACCTGGAAAAAAGAATCCTTAATAAAATAAAACCACAAAGCTATAGAGCTATGTGTCCAGATCTACTGGCTTATCCTAAAATAATTGGCTCATTAAATAGCCAGCCTGGCTTAGTCCCATTATCAAAGACAAATAGTAGAATAGGCTGTGGGCTTGCATACTCTCCAAGCATACCAATTATTCTTTGGATACAATGCTGTGAGTATAGTGTACTTTGATATTAGGAAAATGTTAAGTAGGTTTTAGGTCTGATTTTGTGATCTAGGCACACACAGACTATAGGAAGGGAGACAGGATATGATAAAGGGAGGCAGCACTGAGAAGCACAGCAAGGAAGAAAGAGAGCTTATTAAGGATAGGACAAAGGTTTGTATCCTCTTTCTACATGTGGGAAATTTTTGAATTCATATAAGTGGGTTTTTTGAGAGGGTTATTGGTGATCTGAATGACTTGACTGCTATCAAGGAAAATGTCTCTGTCAGTTTGCCAGGTCTCCCACCTTCAATCCTTCACTGCCACTCATCTTTTGTCACTCTGCACTGAAGTCTGAACTGGAAAAGTGTTGACAAAGAAACCATTCAAAGGCAATGGTTTTGCTGGGTTTTGTAGTTAGAGAAACCTTCCTATTTCAACTACAAAGCCTGTTTTCTGAGGTATATGTAAGGCATTAGACAGAATCATACCAAGATAAAGCCAGCTGGGCAACTGCTCTGGCACTCACTTATAAGAGATGCCCAATAATAAATCAAATACATTGACTAATATAAATTGTTCTTGCTCACAAAAGTAGGTAATAATTTCAGGTGGAATTGAAATCACAAAGTAAACTGAAGCATTCACTCATTTTTCTACAGACATATATCTGTTGATTGAGTATGTTTATAGAGTCACACAGCAAGTAACCAGCTCAGATAAAAGAACATTGATCTTCAGAATCCTATTCCAGTGTTCTTTTCACTGCTCTAAGTGGGTTCTCTAAAACAAAGTATACCTGTAATCAAGTTACCTTTTGAGCTGCTATCTGTAGAATGAATGAGAAAGTTTTTTATATATGTTGACATTTTCTCTTTATTTTTAGAAGCTATCCTTAAATTTTTATCATGCATACTTGACTAAAATTCTAGTCAATCATTCTCTTTATACGATTCCCCCGAACAATACAAGGAACCTTAGAATCTTTGATTGCAGTTATACCTCTCTTGTTTAACACATTAATTTGTACATTTATAGTCATGCCTTATTTTATTCTTCATGGGGAAAGCATAGACTTTGGTGTCAGTCTGAGTTCAAATTCTAGTTAAATAAAATGTGGTTCATCCATATAATAAAATACTATATATTCATTACAAATTATGATGCATATATTTCCTAGAACTGTATGAATTCATGTGGAAGTGCATATATAATATATTGTAGGAGTAAAGGCAGACATCAGAGCATTCTATGTGGCATGTTATAATTTGTGTTTTTTATTTTTTGTTCAGTTTACATTCAATATTATTCTGCATTTGTTTCAGGTATACAGCATAATGGTTAAAAAATCATATACTTTACAATGTGGCCCTCCCAATATTTCTATTACCCATCTGACCCCATACATAGTTATCGCAATATTATTGACTATATTCCAATGCTGTACTTTATGTTCCTATGAGTTATGTTTCTGTAACTACCAATTTGTACTTCTTAATCCCTTCACCTTTTTCATACAGCTCCTCAAACCCCTCCCATCTGGCAACCATCAGTCTGTTCTCTGTGTCTATGAGTCTATTTATATTTTGCTTTTTTTTGTTTGTTTTGGTATTAGATTCCACATGTCCTTAGATCTATGTATGAATTATATATATATATGCAGAAAATATCTGAAAGAACAGATACCAAAATAAGAACAGTTGCAGTTATGGACAATAAGAGTAAAGGTTGTCTTAAATTTATTTTACATGTCTCTTTTGTATTTTTGTGCATGATTATTATAATTTAATTAAATGATTTGTTTTAATTCTATTTTTTAAAAATGATCAATACTGTCATTGTTACAGAAATCCAATATCTACTCAGAAAGTTACTGCCATAGGTTATCAGTCTGAAATTTCTTATCTGAAGCCTGGATGAAATATTAAGACCAGTACTCTTAATAGAAGGTAGTCACACTCAAGACAAAGAATTCCTCGAATCTAATTTAAAATTGGGCAAAGTACCTGAACAGACACTTCTCCAAGGAGGACAAAAAGAGGGCCTAGAGACATACGAACAGATGTTTAGCATCACTAGCCATCAGAGAGATGCAAATTAAAACAACAATGAAATACCACTTCACACTGGTAAGAATGCCCATCACAAACAAATCAACAAACAAGTGTTGGAGAAGTTGTGGGAAAAGGGAACCCTAGTGCACTGTTGGTGGGAATGCAGACTGGTGCAGCCACTGTGGAAAATAGTATGGAATTTCCCCTGAAAACTAAAAATGGAACCGCCTTTTAACCCAAGTATTACACTGCCGGGATTTTACCCCAAGAATCCTGAAACACCAATTCAAAAGAGCCTATGCACCCTACTGTTCATAGCAGTACAATTTACATTAGCCAAGTGCTGGAAGCAACCTAAATGCCCATCAGTAAATGAGTGGATCGGAAAACTGTGGTACATTTAAACAATGAAATACTATGAGCAGAAAGAAAGAAGGAGCTCCTACCCTTCACGACAACATGGATGGAACTGGAGAGCATTATGCTAAGTGAAATAATCCAGTTGCTGAAAGACAAATACCATATGATCTCATCTATAAGTTGAACCTAACCAACAAAACAAATAAGCAAACATAATAGAACCAGAGACATTGAAATAAAGGACAATCTGACAGTAACCAGAGAGGAGGGAGCAAGAAAAATAATAAGGGATAATAGGGGAAGGGCAATCAAGGAACATGTATAAAGGATATATGGACAAAGCTGAAGGTGATAGGTTCGAGGGTGGGAGATGGAGATGGGTGGGGTGAAAATGGAGACAACTGTACTTGAACAACAATAAATAAAATCACAGAAAAATTAAGTGTAATAGATTGCTTATCTGTTGGATGAGCAAAAACTCTTATGTAGATATGCAGATTGTGGCTATTTTTACTTTCTTAGTCTCAATTTAGGACATCTACTATGTTGTCATTTTTTCTAAATTACTGGCAGGATATAAACTTAATGGCACCTATGGTATATTTTTAGATAATTTTTATCCATGTATTCTGTACTGCCACCCTCCCCAATCCCATTGTATTTTGCTACACATACTTGCATCTGATGCCTTTGATCATCATCATTCCATTATCCCCCATTATTGTATCTGCTTAGATAAAAGACGAATTTCTTTCTGAGTGTAGCAGAGTGTGTTTCTTTCTGGCCTTCTAGATACAAAGTGGGAGCCTTGACTGCTACAGTCTGATTATTTCAGTGGCTCTAATGGCATTGCACATTCTACAGCTATTTAAGAAACTCTATCCTTACCTCTCATTATAGACTTTCTAGATTATAGATTCCTCCACATGTCCCACATGGCTCCAATGTCTCTTGGCAAAACAATGACATTTTCCAGTACACATTGTGCTCTTGGTTTTATAAGCAGTGCCCATGGCAGGTTGTTTGTCTCACTCTGAACTCCAGCCAGCGCAGACTTCTACATTAATACAGAGAATAATGGAGTTCTTCATGGTCCGTTTCTCTCTGCTTATTTTTTTTTCAATGTCTCTCCAACTCAATCTGTCTCTCTTAGGTTGACTCTCTTTTATTGTTGTTGTTCTGCAACTGTGCAAGTGTGTTTTTTCTCTTTGTTTCTTTTTTTCTCTCAAGCACACTGTCTTAGACTATGTGTCAAAGGATGCAGAGAGTACTTCTAGGAGTCAAGTGTCTGAGAAATTGAGCTTCAGTCATCCTCAGAGACTTCAATTGATTCCATTCCTTTGCCTTAATGTTCACTATGTCATCTGTTCTTCTTTCTCATAACTCTGTTTGCACATAGTGGGAAAGTTTGTCCCAAAATGGATTTTACACAAAGAACATGTTTTTCACTATTTCACAACTGCAGCCTTCAGCACCCTTGCATAAGCTGGACACAACATGTGTCACTTCAACATCAACATCCCTCTATGTCATCCAACTGGGCATTCACAGATGAGAAATCATCAATGTAAACAGACATTATCCTCCTTATTAATAAAAGGTATTAACTTCTAAAAGGTCAGAAAAGTCCATCTTTAAAATTAGAAACATAATAGTGCATTTTAAAGAGCTCCTGTCAACACATACTCCACATCTGTTTGCTACCAAGGCTACAGAAACAGTCATCTTTTAAAAAAATGTAGGCATTGGCCCTGGATTTTGAAACCGTGTAATACAGAGAATGATCCTGCATAGAAACAGGAAGAGGAAAAAGTGTGCTTTTTTATGTGTGAACTAGCACTTGTTTTTAAGTGATGATAATGAAAAGTGATTAGTCCTTTTGTAAAAATAAAATTATTGACAATAACAATAGTCCCATAAATGCCATCTGCCTCACCAGGTTTAAGTGATAAGCAAATAAGAATGTATGTTATCATGCTATACATTGGGTGAACTACAATATAAAAAGGAACCTTCAATATAGAGAATAAGAGCTATACATGTTTTAGTGACAACCATGTACCAGGAAATGTTTTAGATGCTTTATAATGCATTCTTTCATCCAGTCATCACAGTCATCCAAAAGGGTGGCTACATATAATTTATTTTAGAGATAAGGACATCTAAGTTTAGTAAAATAAGCAGTTTTATCAATATCACACATTAATTGTGGCAGAATTGTCTGGCACGTGGATTTGAAAAAGAAAATACTAATATGTATCTCTGTCACAGCCACAGAGAAAACAAAATGTGGATGAAGTAGAAAATAATGCTCAAATGTCTTCTCTTTTTCTCTTCTCTTCCAGAAATTAAGACTCACTTCCCAATCTTCTAAACATATTCCCCTTCTAGCATTTATTTGATCAGCCTGTACTTACCTCAAATGTGAAACAATCCACCCAATTCCTGCCTAATCTCAGCACACACAAACACCTAACTTCATTTTCACAAAGTCATTTTAAGATTGTTTAACAAACAGCATCTCTTAGCATCAATTGTATGTCAGTCAACTATGAACCTGGAGAATAAATTGTTTTTAGTAAAATAAGCCTTGCTTTGCAAAGAGTTGATCATTTTGTTCTAGTCAAAGTCATCTTTGGCTGTAACCTTGGCTCCTCTAAAGAAACAGACAAAAAAAGAAATAACTAGCTGATCCCCAGTCTAATATTTCTAGCAGTCTATTTTTGTTCATAACCTACAATACAAGTTCTTCCTTCTTTCAGTTCAAGACTTTATCTTCCTCAAAAATACATCAAAATACATTTCTTAAAAGAATTATCTCAGACTAACCCATACCCATTCTAACCATTCTTCCTCCCCTACTTTCAGGATTCCAAGTATTATGTTATTTTTCCCTCATTACATTTAGTTTTAGAATTGGTCTCAAGTTGTTTTATTGAAGATAAAATTGGAATAAAGGCAGTTGAGTGTTTCTTAACTAGATTCTACACTAGCCCCTATGTAGAGTAAGGATCACATATAATGAAAATGACATTGAACTCAATAACTAGACTAGGATCTGAAAGCTCATAGTGTTGCTAACAAACTATGGGTCCCTTTGTTTGTTAGTTTTCCCATCTGTTCACTAAAGAATTACAAGATTGACTGTGGGAGCAGGGTGGGAGGCAGGGCAGTAAAGCGGAGACCCACGAGGAAAAAGATGAAACAAATGTAACTGAACAACAATAATTAAAAAAAGAATTACATATTCTCTAAGGTCTTTAAGGATTCCTTCTGCTTAATAATTCTATTACAATATTTTAGATATTCTAAAGCCTCTGTGGTGCTCACCCCGCTAGATTACCCAAGCTACTATTCTTTTCCTCATACATATCCATTTACACTCTAGATTCCAATAAAATATATAGATACCCATCAATTAACTATGACTGGTAACACTGCTTCAGAAAAAAAAATCAAGATCTTTAGGGAGTATATAAAGTCCTAAGGTATTTAGAACCTACTTGTTTCCAAGTACTGTAAAATATTTTTGGGAAATATCCAGAGAATAGCTTAAACACTATGCAACCTTTATTCAGTATTTACATGGCCACATTCAGATCAACTATAGCACTGGAAAAAACATGGTACCTAATTTCAAAGAACATGTATTCTAATGGGGATGGGTGAAGACAGTTATATTCAAATTAATAAAACCATATATTGTACCTGATGGTGTTCAGAAGTATATAGAAAAATTTACAGTCAGGAAATAGGAGTTGCTGATTTTGGAAGTGATGAAGCTTTAAACAGAGGTTCTGGATTGACTTCACTGAAAAAATGATATTTCAGCAAAGATCTAAAGAAGGTGAAAAAGGGTGCAATGTCTCTATCTTGGGGAAGAGTTTCCAAGCATAGAAGAAAGCAAACACAAAGTCCTTGAGAAGTCTGCCTGACATGTTTGAGAAATAGCAAAATGACAAGATAATTGGAATGGAGCGATTAAGAGAGAGACCAAGGAGAGGAGGTCAGAGAGGTGATGGGGCCTTGTAAGACCATGTAAGGTGTTTAAGGTTTGTTCTGTAATAAAGGTAACTGGAAGGTGTTCAACACTTAAAAGCCATAACCAGTCTTAGGTTTAAGTAGTCACTCTGGTTGCTGTGTTGAGAAAAAATTGGTGGAAAGTGGGAGCAAGGATGAAAGCAAAGAGCTATTGGAAGACTACTGAAATAATTAAAAAAAGAGACAATAGTGACTGTTTAAAAGAAGGTCAGGGGATTTGAAAAGAACATATATGCATGACCCATGGACATGGACAATGGTGTGAGGATTGACTGTGAGAATCAGGGAGGGAGGCAAAGGGATAAAATTGGGACAACTGTAGTAGCATAAACAAACAACTTTTAAAATGTAATGTAAAAAATAGTGATTTTGACCAGTTAAATAGAGGTGGATGTGATGAGAAGTAATCAAATTCTGGATATATCTTGAAGGTACGGCCAATGAGATTTCCTTATGGATTGAGATACCAATTGGAAGTCTCATGCCCATTAACAAATCTGGAAAGCCCAACAGCAAAGTAATATTAGAATTATAGTAATATTAGAATAAGAATTATAGTAGCTAACACATAGTACTTACTGTCTACCAGGAGCTATTTATTCTAAGTTCTATAGGTACATGAAATTATTTAATTCTCGTAACCATCCTATGAATAGGTACTGCTTATATTACAGTTTTATAGATAAGGGAACTGAGGCACAAATAATCTGCCTAAAGTCACACAGCTATCATATGGTACAACTAGAATTCAAATCCACGCAGTCTTATTTCAGAGCCCATGCTCTTAAAACTATATGATATGTTGTTTATTATTGTTCACAGTACAGTATAAATTTAGGTACATATAAGAGTAGAAATTCCCCCATTGCCTACTATTTTAGAAAAATAATTTCTATTAAGAACTCAGCTTTTCATTGTCCTTGTCATGGACTTCAGTGGCCTCTTAGTAATGTACTCTTCAATGCTCAGGATCAAATGTTATCAATACAACCATCTAGGGCAAGCCTTATGGCATGTTGAATAAATAATGTCCATTGGAAACATTTGAAATGTTCTGGTGTGTATTTAGAAAAAGCAATGAAATATAGCTAACCATTTCAGAAGAAACATTACTACTTCATGTAACAGATTTTTCTTTATATCCTGTTGGAGGAAATCTCCAAAGACTTTTCAAATTTACCAATTCTTTGGATTCCTTGCTAGGGTAAATGTAGGCTACTATGCCCATTCTACAACTGGGAAGCTGAGTGCTCCAAAGTTAACAGGCTGGCCCATGCCAAAGAAGTGAATACATGAGACTTAATGACTCCCAAAATTGTAAATGTATGTCAAAGAAATCACATGCACAAAAACAAAAGAAGAGTAGGGAGAGTATAATTGAGCCTCATGCATGATACTCTGCCCAGTAAGCCCAATATGAATCAGCATTGATCAAGGGCTACCAAAAAAGCTATTGCAATCTAACCTGAAGCATTAAACATATAGTATTGAATGAAATAATATGACTGGCCCATTATACTCTGGTCAGACTACACTTGCAGTATTTTATTGACTTCTGGCCACTAATTCTTCAGAAGGCTAGGCATCACTTGGAAATGTGTTCAGGAGAGATAGACCAAAATGGAAAACTTTGAGATCTTGCCAGATAATAATAATTATAACAATTGTCACTTATTAACCACTTATCATGCACTGTGCATAGTAATTTATATGTACTATCTCATTTAATCCTCATAACTGTCCATTGAGCAAGGCTACACTTAGAGGCTTAGAGATGTTAAATAACATCTTCAAGTTCAAACAGCTAATAAGTTGTGGTGTCAATATTTAAACTAATATCTAAATGATTCCACTATATCATGTTGGACTTTTACAAGAAAAAAGGACATCTCTCATATGCCAACACTTTACATAAATTATCTAATTAAATCCTCACAACACTTCTATAAGGCATATATCATTGTTAGTATCTCTATTTCTCAGAAAGGGAAACAGAAGCTCAGAGTAGTCATGAACTTACCCAATGACACACAACTCACAAATGACATAGGTAAAATATAACATGAAGAATGATTGAAGACACTAGGTTGGAAAAAGGAAATTCTAGAATATAATTTAAAGATGGAAGATGGGAAACAACTTTGAAAACTCCTGGTACCCTTCAAGTTTGAAATTCTAGTATCAGCCCATTGTTCTCTGTATATGATATATTTTCATCACCATATACATATACATATACATATATTTATTTAACAAATTATTCTTTCACCTACTGCATGCCAGGAACTCTACCATGCACTGGGAATGTAAGAATAATCAAGATAGATAAGGTAGCTGCTCTTGGGGAATTTGCATTGTTATTCTGCTTTCTCTTACTTTACTCTCTGCTATTCTATATTTTTAATATTCTTGAAAACTCAAAATTCACCTCAAAACTCACTTTCCTCTATGCCAGGAATCTTCAGTAATATATCACTGCTCCTCTACTCTCCCCTCCCTCCACACACATGAACGTTACACTGCTTTCATTCCTTTGTTTTTCTCTATTACTTTGCTGTTGTTGTTATTGGTAATGATTTATTTTATCTTTAATTCATTCATTAGTTTATTCACTGGTTATTTATTGAATAACTATTATATATGCCAAATGGTGTCCTGGAGGCTGGGGATGCAATGGTACTGAAGGATGACTCTACAGTATTATTCTGCTTTCTCAGCTTTATTTTACATTTACTTTTATCTTTTTTGTCTTACCTCTCCCACTCCTAATGTAGCTAGCTGCTTCTGATGCATTGATGTGGAACACTTTAGGGCCTCTCAGAGCACAATTTGAAATTTATTGATCTAGCTAAAACTCCCATCCAGTGCAGGAGTCCCATGTACTAAATCCCAGTCCAAGTTTAACTAGACTATCAGTAAAGGTGAATTTACTACTTCCAACAACAGTCTGTTCTAATGTCACAAAGTCCTTTTTCTAGATTGAATTTTACTCAGTCTCATTTTGGTTTTCATTTACTGGTCCTAGTCTTAGCCAATTCAGCTGCAAAGAACAAGTAATATTTGAAGACATTTATTGTATCTCCCTTTTGCCTCCTCTTCCTGAAGTTAAATATCCATATCCTCCCAAATTAAAATGCTTTCTAAACAGCCTTCTCTAGACACTTTCAATTTTGGCAATATCCCTCAACATGTAATTTATTTTCTTTTATTTGTTTATTTAAAGAAGAGAGTATTTACCCAGCTAACTCTATGTTTCAGGACTGTGTGACTCCCCTTCCTTCCTTCCTTCCTTCCTTCCTTCCTTCCATTCTTTCTTCTTTTAAAAAATGACACCATAAGATAAACTTTATTTTAAAGTTCATAAAAGGCCTCCCAATACTTGTTATGCACATAATCAATCGTTCTTCTGTTTGACTCCATCACATGACAGTGCAGTATGTAACAAGAGATACATTTGAAAGATTTGTTCTGCCGGCTACCAACACATTTCACTAGCATTTGCATTACTTAATAAATTTTAATAATATCAAAGCAAAAATCATCTTCTTTTGGACAGAATAACATATTTATAAAAACAAATTTACACTTAAACAATCTAAACATTTGAACTTAGTGCTAATTACAAAACTGAATTCTTTGCTAAGAAGTCTTCGGGGGTTCAAAGGGTGAGACCTAAAGGTGAGAGGAGTGAATACTTTCCCAGAATTAACCTGAGATGGGATTATGACATATCTTGCCAAGCCTGGGGAAGTGGTGGCCTGCTTACTTGAGGGTCTGAGAAACCTTCTAGGAGAGAATTATTTCTAAGTGAAAAAGTAACCAGATGCAACAAGCTTAACAGAGAAGCAAAGAGTGGATGAATCTGAGTACAACATGTTTGTTTTTTGACCCAGTCTAGATTGGATTAATGTTCAAGACTTATGGAGAATAATTAAAAACTGAAATATTTTTCTAAGATTCCAGTAAGATGTGGCATCAGCATCAGTACCTAAGTGTGTCTGTAATATAAAGTAGTAGAGAAGGTAGAGAAAGGATCAGTTCATGTTTGGCAATGAAATGCAGTACATTTTGACACATTGAGGGCTCTCGTTTTTCAGTTGTGAGAGAGGACAGTGGTGCCTGGCAGAAGAGACAGTGCTTTGTGGACACAAGAACACACAATGCATACTTAGTGATAACTGGTAGCAGGTGGTAATTAGCAATGGTAAACTTGTTCAAGATTACACAGAAAAAAATCTCCTGAGAACTAACAATATCTTAGGTGTGACTTTACAGGGGATGCAGTGATCCTATGTCAACAATTTGGCAAGAACTAGTAAATTTTATATTGCTATTTTTTAAATTTTTATTATATGTTGTCCATTACTGTTTATCCCCCTTTTACCCCTTACCACCTATTTGAACATAATTCAAATCATTAGCCACAGGCTCTTGTCATAAGTTAAAGTGTCCATAGAAAAGAGTGTTTCCTAATCCAGGTATATCAGTATTTTTTGAAACATGAAACCCAAGAACTACCCATGCATATTCTTATTCAATAGGACCAAAGTAGGTTTCTAGCAATCTTTATTCTGAAAAACATCTCCTGTGATTGTGTTGTACATCTCTAATTAAAATGGTGATATCAAGCAGGTATTATCAACCTTTTTATGTAATGGAGTAGATGGATATTAACTATTTTTGTCTTTGTGGGCCACAATCTCTACTGCAACTATTCAACTACACTATTGTGGGAAAGCAGGCCAAGGCAATACATAGACAAGAGCATGGCTGTGCTACAAAAAAACTTCATTTACAAAAATAGTTGACCTATCCATAGGATATAGTATGCTGAACCCTGATATAAGTGATTAATAATTAAATTAGTGCTGCCAGTTCCTGCATGTCATATTGACAAATGCTGCTTAGATACAATAGAGAATTAGAAGCCACTGTAGGTATTAAACAGAGGAATGTGGCAGAACTAAGATAGTCTGCATGACATTGTTGATATGTTTTTCTTGCTCATTATTGTGAAAGGAGAGACTCACATATTCCCAGAAGTCTAAAACTAAGCTTTCTGGCTACACTCCAAATGTGAAACTCAAGGAAAATAGCTTTGGGACCAATAAATGAAAGTTGTAGTGAACACAGTGTTCCAAGACTAGAGGCAGGCAGGTAATGGAAACTGGTTCAAAAAGAGTTTCAATAATTCAGTGTATGCCATCTTTCAAATGGATTATAAAGGGAAATGTGGGTTGTTTGGGAGGTCCCTTATCTTTGAAAATGATGTTGGAAAGGACAAGCAGGTCTACCCCCAAGACATCTTTTGGTTTGGGGTCCCAGTTTTTGAAATTCTAGACTAGGTGAAACCCAAGTGGGTCTTATCTGGTTGTTATATAAGAATGCTGACCAGACTGAAAAGCTTCACTACTGATAGGGTCTGGCTCAAATTTCAGTACTTGAACAATGGTAAAATCTTCTAAAGCCCATTCCAACTCTAAAATTTTATGATTCCATTATTCATTCTCCCTTCACATTCATCTTAAGGGAGCTCTTTGTATATCAACCTCAAGCCATCAAGCTGCAACACAACTGGTAAGCACAACTGAGAAAATGGCTTTTTGCAAACCCCTCCTCTCCTTCGGAAGAAAGTGCCAGGCACATGGCTGGGACTTCACTTGACTGCTTTGTTGCTTTTTCCTCTTTCCATATAAAACACTTAAAGAATGGAAGGGATCATTTAAAGTTAAGATCCAAATTCATTACTGAGTCAAAGACTAGGGCCCATATCAGAGGCAAATTACTTGTGACCTACAAACCTCTGGGGAAAACACACTGCTTTGCACATTAAATCAACTGTCTCCCAATACTATTTCTTAATTTGCCCCCCTTCTAATTGAATTAATCACAACTGCTTCATTTTTAACTATGGCTTACCCATTTACTTTGTGTGAATAATTGTAATTGGTTCCAGGAGGGGGACAACATGCTTTTTAATGAGTTTCTTAAAAAGGAAACTCCCTTTGAGGAGTATTGTGTTTTTCCCCCTCCTCAATATTACTTTCTGTTTTTACATCTTAACGTCTCATCTGGATGAACACCTTATCACTACCCAACAGGGGAAGGTGGTGTTTACATTTGTATTTGCATTTATATGGCATTTCCATACAGTGTATCTCCCACTACTGACAGAGCAATGAATCACAGGCCTGTAGCACCCTCTCTACATGCATCATGGGATCAGCCATCTTCCATATGCTTTACAGCAGCAACACAATTAATCTTTCTTAATTTTAATTCATAAGGAAGATGCTATGGCTAGGGAGGCATGGGAGAGTGTTTATGTCTGGCTATCCATTTCTGCCAAATTTCAGGAAGTTAGAAATACTAGGAGACTATCACCCAGGCAAACATGGTTCTTCACAATTTGTTCTTTGTTGACATGGTTACTGACAGAATGCTGGATGGGTCATTGCAACTTCTGTGTTACTTTAGATATTTGCCTTTCATAAGTTTATAGCGGAGAAGAGGGAAAGCATATGGATCTGGCACACAATTAGTATAAAATCACCCAATAAATTGAGTTTGGGTATCACATCTGCCCCTCTCCAGAAACAGTTCTCATTCAACAAATATTCATGCTCTTTAAAAAAAAAATCAGGTTTTGGGCCCTGTGTCATTAGCAAAGTGCTGCTGGTGGTGGAAGGCCATTGTGGAATTAGTTCTATGGAAAGCTGGGTCCACTTAAGAGCTTTAAGGTGGCATTAATAATTTTTTGCTCACAATAGAGGTGCAACAGGAGATCAAATTTCCTTATCTCACAGAGCCTCACTCTTCCCCCAAAGTATCCCAAGTGCTGTGTCAGAGGTTAAACACTGACCTGGATTTCCCAGATAACTGTGATGCAGCATTTAGTATGTTCTTTTTTATTGTATTTTTTCCACCACCATTTAGTTTCCTTATAACCCCTTCCACCCCCAATCACCAAGTATGTTCTTATATATAAGGCAAAAAAGTCAGCAATCCCCAAACACAAGAAATATGTACATAGAGATGCTCCAACACCCACGATGTTAAGACTCTCTCTGACTTTCATAGGGAAGGGAGCCTAGAAATCCTTTTGAATTACCAACAAGATACAGCCTTGCAATAATTAAGGAATTACTGAACTTGAGCTTTATGGCAAGTCCCACAGGATTTCACTATGCAGAAATGACATACTGTTACAGCAGTTAGTGAAATGAATAATTAGTCACACATGGTATAAACATTAAGCCTACTCTTGGACTCCCTTACTCTCTTCATTACTTTGCTGCAGATGTCCTGCCTAGAGGCTCTGTTAAAGATTCTTGAGTAAAACATGACCCAGGTATAAATCCTGTTGGGTGAGGCCAAGAAACTCCTCTGGCTGGGAATGTTTGAAACTCTCAAGCTCATTGCAAATATTAGAATGATCTACAGACCCTTCAGAAGTCGTTTAAATTAGGGTTTATGGTAGGAAAACAAATGGTTGGGTGAGATAATCAGAGTTTACATGCTATTCTGAATTCCTCCATCTTTACTTTTAGCCAATTAAAATTAATTTCTGCAGCCTCACAGCCCAGAAATCCCAAGTACCCAGACATGTCAAGTGGTGGTTCAATTTTGAGACAAAGGCAATTCCTCAAGAAACCCCAGCCTGACACAATCAAATAAGCCTTGTCAAAGTCCACCTAATCAAAAACCCCACACTTAATCACATCAGCTTCTTTAGCTCAAACTGGACAGACTCCCATCAGGAATGGAAGATCTCAGTCAATGCAGCCTATTATTCAAATGATCTGAGCTGCAGCACTCCAGAACTTCATCCAGGTTATGGGAAATTAGTTGCAGCTAATTAAAAGTGGTGTGCTGTCTTTTACACTTGAGTCCCAGCCCCTCCTTGTGGCCAGGGACATATTGTAATGTTTTTTCAATGACAGCACTGCATCACGTACCTGGACCAGGCAGTTAATGAGGTCATGAAATGCAGAAAGTCAGCAAGTAATAGCAAAGGTGACGTCTCTGACAAGGGAAGGGGAGGCCAGTAAAAGCTATGGCTCAGTGAAACACCTTCTGGAAACGTCCTCTGGATTAACACACTCATCCCATTGTCACACTTGGCCTCAACAGGACTGGTGTCCCTTCACACCTTCAACACCTGCTATACCCTCAAAACATTTGGTTTAGTGAATGTTTGGTTAATTTGGTTCAGTGTGCCTTCCTCTGCACAGTATTATGTGAAAGAGTGGCTTATTATAACTCTAACTCAAATTGACAACTTGAGTGTTTTACTGTAGCTTGCTAAAATATACAGGTGAGATTTGGGTCATGTTTTCAAATGTCAATTGAGCTAAACACATAGGTGTGCTAGTTTGTGCAAAATGGGTTCTGTTGGTAAACAAACATTCAAATTCAGTCTCCACCAATTATTACTTGTGTGTTCTGGAGCAATTCTGCTATATCTCTGAGCCTGTTTCTTCAAATGTAAAATGGGAATAACAACAGAAAATAATTTATGTAAAGTGCATTTAAATTTATCTTCACATAGTAAATGGTAAATACATTTTAGGTGAGTATATGAGAAATAGAGAGAGAGATGAGGTACAGATAGAGATAGAGAGAGATGAAGAGAGAAAGAGAGAGAGGACATGTAGCACAGAGACATAAAAAATGCTGGTTTTCCTCTTTTGATCTATGAAAGAACCAACTCTAGATAGAGCCTAATAAAAAGAGGGACTATTTAAGAAGTTTGATGGTTACAAACTCCCTTTTTTTAGAAAATAAGTCAAAACTTACATCTTATTAATATTGGATCAACAATGCCATTTCCTGTTAGGTGGTATAGAGGACTTTTGAACCCATAGTGTACTAAAACCAAACACAGGTCCGGCTCCCTGCCATTAGGAAAGCCAATACTCAAGAGGCAGGTGCTGATGTAAAGGAAAGTGGTTTATTTGCAGATGCTGGCCATCTGGAAGATGGAAGACTCATGTCTCAAAGCCCATCTCCACCTCTCATTGGAGGCAGAGGTTTTTTATAAGGAGGGATGGGGAACAGAACAAAGAGATCAAGGAAGGGGTTTGCAAAGTTCTCTACATGCAAGTGAAAACAGTCCATTCTAATAACTACAGTGATGGTGCAGTGTGCATCATCTTGGTTTAGTCTTCCTGGCTTCACGTCATCCTGGCTTCATGTTATCCCAGCCCCAATGGTTGAAGGTCAGAAAATCTCCCATAGCTGGGGTGCTTGAAGATTTAGGTCTGTATCTTTTGAAACTAATTCCTAGAATTCTTATATGAACATGTTGTTCATATATGAGCCACATATAATTCAGAGTCAGCACTTACAGAAACAATGTCAAAAGAATGGTGGGGTGGGTTACAATTCTCCATTGTTAAAATTTTCCACTGTTACAGTACCTGTTAATTGTCAGTATCTCCTAAAAATACTATACATTGCATGAGAGTAGGCACTTGGTTTTGCTTACTGCTATATTACCTGTTCTTAGAGCGAAGACCAAAATGCTCAACATGTTGAGTAAGTTTTAAATCCAGTTGCTGCCACCCTCCTTTTTATACAAACTCTATTTTCATGAAAACCTGTGTGTAAATAAAAATATGTATTAAATGTTTCTTAATGTGTTGGAGACTCTGATGAATCCTTTTATTTTAGTCATTCATTTAGAAAATATTTATTGGTCACCTGTGACATGCCAGACACTGTGCTAAGCCTGGGAAGTAATACTGAAAAACACATGTGTATTCCTTCCCCTCATGGAATTTAAAGTGCAGTTTAAATATTTTTTCTGAGCAATTTAACTATTAGCAATATTTTGATCATTGTATATTATGTTTACTTAAAATAGAGCCAATCCATACTAAAATGATCACAAGGAATAATGCATGTGTGTCTTTGACTTTTGGGTCTAAGTTATAGCTAGTCCTGATTCATTTAGTTGAAATTCCAGTATTTTTAAAATAATCTGAACTGGAAAGCATTATGCTAAGTGAAATAAGCCAGGTGGTGAAAGACAAATACCATATGATCTCACCTTTAACAGGAACCTAATCAACAAAACAAACAAGCAAGCAAAATATAACCAAAGACATTGAAATAGAGAACAGGCTGACAGTGTCTAGAGGAGTGAGGGGAGGGAATTTCAGGGGAAAAGGGGGAGGGTTTGCAGGAACAAATATAAAGGACACACGGACAAAAAATAGGGGGATTGGAAGTGGGAGGGAAGGGGGAGGGCTGAATGGGTGGGCTGGGATGAAAGTAAAAGACAGAAAACTGTACTTGAACAACAATTAAAATAAAAGAAGAATGTCTGTTCATATATAAACTCACACTGACCCTTTACTCTTTACACCTGAAAATCTCCCTGTTGCCTTATTTACTCTGTGTTTCTTCAGTTACACTAGAAAATGTAGTCCTCTTTTCAAGGCACAGAACAGCGTTGCTGCTTGTATTAGTTGCCTATAGCTGCTACAGGAAGTTACTAAAGACTTAATGGCTTAAACAACACAAAATGATTATCTGATTGTTCTAGAGATCAGAAGTCCAACATAGATCTCACCAGGTGAAATGATGCTCTATGGGCAGGGAGGAGAAAGCAATGGGAAGAAAATTGGAAGAACTATAATTGAACAACAACAAAAAAAATTTAAAGAAGAAAAAATAAAACTAACCTTTCCATGGTTCATTCTATACCTTGAGTCCTGTTTCTTGCATACTTCAAACTACTAAATATCTCTAATGAAAAACTTATATGTTGTTTCTACTTCCTCAACCTCAATTTCCTTTCTTTCTTCTCCACAGTTCTCATCCTACTTCTCTGACATTTCTTCTTTAACTTTTTTATTGGCCTTTTCCTTGTATCACCATGACTGGAGACCAGGCCAATTCTATGTCCTTTCTTTCCTGCTCTCTTTATCTATCACCACACACTTTAGTATATAGGAAGGATTCACCCAGCCACTTTGATTGTTATACTCAGCAAATAGTAACTGAATGCGTATTCTGTGCTACTTATTTTCATAGGCATTGAATGGGCATTGATGGTGTCAAAATCTACCCTCCAGGTCTAATATATTATGAATCAGTTCAATTCTCTTCCTCCCCACTGCTACTGCTACTGCTACTGCTACTGCTACTCCACTTGGACAACAAAAATAGATTTCTATCTAGTTTTCCAGCATTTTCCTTTGACCCAATGAAATCCATTCCACATTAAGTGATGTTTGAAAACTAAAATGATGATGTAACTTCCCTGCTTTAAAACTTTTCCAACATCTCCCATTGTCCTCAGGATAATGTTTAGACCCCTTAGTATGGCATAAAATCCTTTCCACATTCTGGGCCCTAATTTCATTTTCACATTTTTTCTTGCCCATCTCTACCTTTGTAGTCTATGCTCTAAACTTACCAAATTAATTTCCATACCCTAAAACAGTTCAATGTCTTGCAGCATTCTCTTTCCTCTCCTTCTCCTACATACAACATAACTTTCTCTTCCCTACCCCACCCCACCTCTCTCTTAAACACACACTTCACCTGGTTAAGTCCTCATTTTGTAGAACTTCTCTTAGAAGTCACTTTTTTTTAGAAGTTTTTCTTGAATACCCAAGCATAGATTAGGTGTCCTTCTTCTATGTTTTTACTATTAGCAGCAATAAAACTATAACATTATAACATGAAAATCTATGTATATTTTTCTCTCACCCTCCATAACTGCGTACTCCTCAAGGGTAGAGTATGTGTTTTACCAACATTATATGTCCAGCAGGTAACGCTATCCATAGAAAAATAAGGTAGATATTCAGTAAAGATCTGCTAAATTAATGCATGAATAAAATTATAACACAGAACAAATATTTTACTAGAGTTTCAGAGTAGAACAACAGAGCACTTCCATCTGCCCCCGTGTCTAGTCTTGTTCGTGTACCATGTACCACTATGAGATCACTTATATTATTGTTTCCAAGAGTCCATACTAGGATTAAAAATAGGAGAGAGCATTCTAACATGTGACATGGGAATTCCTATAGGAACCCACCTTGGCCCACCTCATACCTCCACGCCCCAATTTTCATTATCATATATTTCTATAGGTTAAGTCATTACATGTAAATGAGGCAGGAATTCTGTTTCCAATTTCAATTTCAGTTTCACCAAGAGAGAAAATTTGTCAAATCGTTTGTAGTTGTAGACATCATTAAGAGAAATGATTTACCACAGGATCACAGCAGATAAAACAGAGCTTCTATGATAAGACTTAAGCCACTATAATTCTGCAAGAACACACAGGGTAGCAAATAGAAAATACAGAGAAATGAGAGGAGAGCAGGACTTAGAAAAAATCAGTACCTCCAATAGCAAAGAAGAGTCTGAAGGCATGAAGTTCTTGGGATGCACCTAGGAAGTGAAATATTGTTTTAACAAAATGGATTGAGCACCAACGTCAACTGTGGCTTCAGTTTTGGTTCTAAGAAACAAGAAATTCAACATCATGTGGATTTCAAAAGGCCAAAGGGGAGAGAGAAAAGGTGCTGATCAAAATATTCCTTAGAGATTTCTAACAATGTTATTTAATATAGGGTATATATTAATGGAATGGAATATTTTAAGTTCAACTTAGTCTTCAGAATTAATGAGTCTTTCCAAAGCTCTAGAGATTAAAAATTATTTGAGCCCAGCTTTATTAAATAATACAAATTCAGTTCATTGGTAATGAAAATAATCATAAATCACCAGAACAAGATGAGAGATTCTGACTTTTTAATTAAAGATCAGCAATCTCTAGCAACAATGTGCTAAAATCATGAAGGCAAAATGATCTTTAACTATCTTCACTAAAGGTGAAAATGGGGCCCTGGCTGGTGCAGCTTAATGGACTGAGTGACAGCCTGTGAATCACAGGGTCGCTGGTTCAATTCCTAGTCAAGGCACATGCCTGGGCTGCAGGCCAAGTCCTCAGTTGGGAGTGTGTGACAGGCAAACACACACTGATGGGGCTTTTTATTATTGTTCTAGTACAGTTGTATCCATTTTCCTCCCATTTCTCACCCCATCCCAGCCATCCCTTCTTCCTACCCTTGATCCTACCCCCCCCACTGGTTTTGTCCCTGTGTACTTTATGCATGTTCCTGAAAAGACTTCCCCTTTTTCCTTCAATTATTGCCTCCTACCTCCCCTCTGATTACTGTCAATTTATTCTCAATTTCAAGTCTCTAATTATATTTTGCTCACTTGTTTGTTTTGTTGATTAGGTTCCACATATATGTGAGATCATATGGTATTTGTCTCTCACTGCCTGGCTTATTTCACTTAGCATAATGCTCTTCAGATCCATCCATGCTGTTGCAAAGTGTCGGCACTCCTTCTTTCTTTCTGCTGTGTAGTATTCCATCATGTAAATGTACCATAGTTTTGATCCACTCATTTACTGATTGGCACTTAGGTTGTTTCCAGCACTTGGCCAATGTAAATTGTACTGCTATGAACAGTGGGGTGCATATGCTCTTTTGGATTGGTGTTTCAGGGTTCTTAGGGTATAATCCTAGCAGTGCTATTGGTGGATCATAAGGCAGTTCCAGTTTTAGTTTTCTGAGAAAATTTCCATACTGTTTTCTACAGTGGCTGCACCCATGTGCATTCCCACCAACAATGAACTAGGGTTCCCTATTTTCCACATCCTCTCCAACACTTGTTTGTTGATTTGTTTATGATGGTCATTCTGACCAGTGTAAAATGGTATCTTATTGTGGCTTTAATTTGCATCTCTCTTATGGCTAGCGATGTTGAGCATCTTTTCCTATGTCCCTGGGCCCTTTGTATGTCCTCCTTGAACAAGTGTCTGTTAAAGTCCTTTGCTTATTTTATGATTGTGTTGTTTGTCTTCCTGGAGTGGAGTCATGTGAGTTCTTTATATATTTTGGAGATCAAACATTTGTCCAAGGTATCATTGGTAAATATATTTTCCCATATGGTTGGTTCTCTTTTAATTTTAATGCTATTTTATTTACCCATACAGAAGTTTTTTTTTTATTTTGATGAGTTTCCATTTGTTTATTGTTTCTTTCATGCCCCTTGCTCTAGAGGACATATGAGTGAAAATATTGCTGCATGGAATACCTGAGATTTTCCTGCCTATGTTCTCCTCAAGGACTTTTATGGTGTCACGACTTATATTTAAGTCTTTTATCTACCTGGAATTTCTTTTTGTGTATGGTGTAAGTTGGTGATCCAGTTTCATTTGTTTTGCATGTAGCTGTCCAGATCTCCCAACACCACTTGTTGAAGAGGCTATTTTACCCTGTTTTATGCTTCTACCCCCTTTGTCAAATATTAATTGACTATATCAATGTTTATCTCCCTCTCTTTCTCTCTCCCTTCCCCTCTCTCTAAAAAATAAAATAAGTAAAATATTTCTAAAAAAGATGAAAATGGGGTAACATGTATATTTACATAAAATACTGTCCCACTGCATTTAGATTGAAGATGCACTAAGCCCTTAAAATATGGAAAAATCAGTATAATCTAAATAATGTTAAGGTAAAAAAGCTAATTGAACATTTATTTTAATATAATGGTCCATGCATGAATGCCACTATTTATATCATCTTTGTAAGCATTATGCAAATTTCCAATATAAAATATTTGTTCAGTCCTTATATATGTATTTAAGTTATTGCTTTGGTTTTTTATCTATGTAAATCAAGATCAAAATCAAGTGATTATTTTCATAATGAAGCAAGGAACAAAAAGTCAATTAAACTTTCCAAAACAAAAAAAGTGATACAACTTTTAGAAGAATATAGGAGTATGTCAGAGACCCTAGGCTATGGAGCATAGATAAAAACCAGGAACCACAAAACTGATCAGAACAAATATCCCTTCTTTTGAGAGAGCCAAATTGTCTCTCTCTCTCTCTCTCTCTCTTTCTTTCTCTCTCTCTATCTCTCTCTCCCCCCTTTCTCCCCCTACCCTTTTGTAACCTTAACAAAATATCATAGACTGGGTGGTTTAAGCATCATTTATTTCTCACAGTTCTGCAGGCTGGGGAGTCCAAGATCAAGGTACTGGCAAATGTGCTTCCTGGTGAGAGTCCTCTTTCTCACTTACAGGTGTCTGCCTTCTCATTCCGTCCTCATATGGTGGAAAACTCTGGTCCCTCCCTCTTCTTATTAGGATACTAATATCACCATGGGACATTCACCTTTATGACTTCACCTAAATCTGATTATCTCAAAAAGGCTCCACTTCCAAATTTCATCACACTGGATCTAAGGCTTTAACATATGAATTTTGCAGAAATAAAAACATTTAGAAACAGTCCATAACTCTCTCTCTCTCTCTCTCTCTCTCTCTCTCTCTCTCTCTCTCTCTCTCTCTCTCTCCTTCTGGCTTTCTCTATTCCATGTGTACATAGCCTAAACAAGGCCACTCCAGCCTCAGTCTCACATTATCATGCCAGTTTGAGTGTCCCCAAAAAAGTTGTTAGAATTTCTGGTCCTAATTCCAGTTTCTGAGGGAAAAATCTGTTTAATGTAAACTGCCTTTACTATGGACACTTAAGTGGATATAATTTGGGTTGTTGGCTAGGCCATATACAATTCTTAAAAAACTGTTTTCCTAGAGGGAGTCACCAGCAGCTTGGTTTATATTACCCCCTGAGTTCAAATGGCTGCTAAAAATGACATTAACCTGTTATACGGAGTCATGTACATTTAATTAGGAAGTTTTCATTTCTCTCCAATATACAACATAATAAAAAGCCATTCACAGAGCTGAGGGAAAGCATACAATACAAGACACTAATTCAAGTCTCTATATCCAACTGAAACAAGAGATGGTCAACCTTAACTATAAGAGGTAAAATACCATTATTACTTTGATGAAAACTGTAAGGTTTTTCAATGTTGACTGGAAGTGATGTCTACTTAACTTGATGGTATTACACTTATCTAATACCCTTCTCAGGAATAATTTAGATATAATTTAATTAATCATTAAAATAACTGTCCCTGTGTTGTGGAAAAACGAACTCTTACACGATCTGGGGTGATGGAGTAAGTCTTTATTACACGTGTGGGCCCAGAGGAGACAGCTTCCAAATTCTGGGCGCTGAGGAGGGGTCAGGTGGGTGGTTAAATACTTTTGCAACAAGTGGGGAGGGGAGAGGTCTCATGGTACAAGCAGGAGATATGTAAATGTGAAAGCCAAGGACACAGGAAAGGAAGGGAAGTGGTCCAGGGCCCAGGACAAAGGAACAGCAGGGGAGCATCCAGGGCCCAGGGCAGGGAATCAACTAGTCAACAGGTGATAGTCTGAAGCCAGGAAGCCAGCAGGGAGCCATCAGGGGCTGATGCAGAGTGCCAGCTGCAATTTCTATCTATATTTTAAATTTCTACTACACCTGAAATAAAAGAAATAATCTCTAGATTCCTGAATTTAAAGACAGGAGTCATAATTGGCATGTTATTTAAATTCTACACAATAATTCAATTACTGTCATCATACCTGTTTAAAGAAATCTGTTTTCTGGCATGGTCAAGGGATATGGTTAATCTAAGCTTCTACTTGATAATTACTATTCTACATGAGACAACTTTCAAAGAATAAATAGACCTTGAACTTTCTTTTGATGATTCAGAAGGCACTTTGTGAAGCCACAGGGTCTCAGGGCCCATGCTATGAACATCAGTTCTCTTTAAATAGCAAATGCAGGAAGGGACCACTTAATGGAGAGTTATTGGGGAAAGAGACCAGGTAAATTGCCTTTTACTTATATAATGAAATATGTCTATTGAAATATTATATATGTATAGCTTGTTTTGCAGAGGGCTGAATTCTTTGGAATTTTATTCCAAACTAGATTGTATACAGTAATTCTGAAATCCCCAGAGGTTAAAGAACAAAGGACTACAAAGAAAAATGTGTGCCTTGTAAGCAGTGTTCCCAGTAATTTGTTTAAGTTGTGAGCAGACAGTTATGCTATATCAGCAACAAACTATGAACATTGAGCAAACATATGGAGAGATCATTGCTGTAATCCAATAAAACTTTCAACAAACTTGTTATTTATTGCACATTAAATGACCTACATAATCACTACTATGCCATGTGAAACCTCATATGTTTTTAAACATATATTTATTAAATATTCATTCTGTGCTAAATGCCATGTTAAATGTTATGAGCACAAAGATAAATAAGACACCAGGACCTCAAAGTTTAAAGGGAGAAGACAAACTGATTAAAGTGATTTAGAAGTACCATGGTACAAATATGAACAATATATTGGACAGCCCACTATGCTCTGAGAAATGGGGACTAGAAGGCAGCTACATATTTCTGGAGGAGGAGATACATAACTTGATTCTTAATGGAGAAGTAGAAGTGTAGTAGGAAAAGGACAGGAGTGCAGTAGGTACAGATTAAAGGAGCAAAGGCATAGTGGCAGCACCAATACTGTGGAATGTGTATGGGAAGAGACAAGCAGCTCATCACTGATGGACTGTAAAGTGTGAAACAAGAACAAGTTTGGGAGATGAGGGAAGGGCCAGATCAAGAAAGGACTAAAAAGTAAAGAGAGATGACATTGCCTTCATTAATTTCTCTTTGTAATTTTAGGTATTTAGCATCCTTGTGGACATATATTGGCCCCATTTAATCATCATCTTCACAACATAAACTAAAGGTAACACAAGTCTCAAATTTTAGCTCCTAAATCTGAACTTACCCTGCATTTGCTCCTCTTTGTCTCATTCCAGAATTAAGTTTCCCTGTGCTTTCCCCACTAACAGCCAATGTGCCAGGCCTTTCTCTTGTCCCACCCTCAAACCTCAAGGGCTCCAGTCAAAAATAGCCTTGATGCAGGATATTTTGAGGAACCAGATACTCTGGACCATAAGATTTTGAATTGCTTTTTAGACTCAGTGATTGGAAATGAATATGATCACAGTTCTGCCAGCAATATTCCCAAACATCAAAGAAGTCTAGGGCAGATCAATGAGAGAGAATAAGGCATGTTAATAAAGTTAGAAAAAGTAATAGTAGTGATGACAGTCAGTTTTTTTATGACAATGGCATTTACCAAGCTCACATAGCACTCTACCAGGAGGTTGATAGACATCATTTTGCTTAACCCTATGAGGCAGTTATTGTCTCCATTATACAAAAGAGAAAACTAAAGCTCTGAGAGGCTACAAAAGTTACGCAAGATTTCATAATTAGCATGTAGCAAGATTCCAACCCAGGTCATTTTAACTTCAAAATTGAAGCATTCTAAAATATAACACTCTTAGCAAGTGGAAGGAGAAGGGTGACCATAAGAACAGACTTATTCTTTGATTCAAGTCCCTAAGCATGAAAGAGCTACCTTCAGGAACAGCAAGGGAAAGGAGTATCTAACTCTTTCAGAGATAAAGGAAAAGCCTCTTTAGGGCTAAATACCCTTAATTCATTACACCATTTCCATCTAATATCCTTTTAACAGTAAAAAAGGAAACAAATTTACTGGACTTCTAAAGACTTAAAATTTATGGTATTTGGAGACAGACAAAGATTTGAATCCCAGCTCCCCTTCAAATTATCTGAGAAACTTTAGGCAACCTTTCTGAGCCAAACTCCCATTATCTGTAAACTGAATACTATAATTAGAACATGCAGGAAAAGCATCTACTACAATGAGTTTTTCTTAAAAGGTGATCAACAAATTGGAAAAATACTCAATCATGTTTTCTGTTACCACTATACTATCCTCAAAACACTCAATCCTTTAACTTTCATATATCCATTTCCAACAAACTCCTAATTAATTTGTGTATTAATAATATTAAAGTGTCAATTTACTTTTTTCTCACTCTTGGAGGGCTAATCATATCAGGGGAAAATTATGTGAATATCATGATGGGCTGTTTTACGTGAATTATTGTTGTCCAACCGTGGTTGAACTTTCAAAGCTGAATGACAGTGCTTTTATTTTTTCGCCAGTCTAGGCTACTTGGGGAATCTTTCAAGGTACCTCTACTAAAGGTATTCCACTTTTCTTAATGTCCCCAAGCCTTCTATTTCAAAAAATGAACTCTTCTATCTGCTTTTTTGAAGGTAAAAGAACATTTCATATAAGTCCTTTCAGCTTTCAGTGATCTAACTTCAAAAGTTCCCTATATTTTTACTTTTCTTTCCTTTAACATTTACTCCTCTTTTGAAGGAAGAACTATTCGCCTTGATGAAGACTAATCTGTGAATCTCTGCTTTCAGCTCTTCTGGCATCCTCTAATACCTTACTCTGTGAATTTAACCCTTCTACCTCTTACATTTTTGGTCTTTTTTCTTTGCAATTGATTCCTTCTCTTTGACCTGCAAATCATTCAAATCTAACTCTACTTAAAACGTAGCATCCAGCAAAGTGCCTAGGAATGGTACACAAACAATGGATATTTATTACATGCATGAAATTATAAAAAATCCTTTCTATAAAAAAAATTCCATAATTCCCATTCTCCTTACTCCAAATATTTACTAAAAGAGTAGTTTATAGTCAGTTCTGCTTCTTCATGTCCAATTCCAATTCACCACTCAAATTACTCTAATCTGATTTGTGCCCTCACCTCTCCACAGTTACTGCTCTGACTAAATTAGCAATGATTGACCTCTTTATCACCGCATCAAGTGTCATTCCCAGGTGCAATTCTATTCAACTTCAGACCACATTTGACATTTATCCCCTGTGATTAGTTGTCTTTACCACTGCCTTCTGTGATACTCATTCATTCATTCGGCAAATATTTCTTGAGGAATTACTATGCTGAGACAGAATAAGGAATACAACAGAGCTCCAGAACTCAAGGAACAGATAAAATAGTGAATATGCCTTTATCTTGCTATCACATTTATTTGATTACTCTTGCTCCAATATCCCTCATGGGCTCTTTTCACTCCTCCTATTTCATAAATATAGGGTCTCCACAAGGAAATGTCCTCAGTCTTCATTTCTCACACGTGATCCTCACTTTTAGTAATGCCATCAATCCTATAGAGTAATTAATCATATCTGTGATAATATCTTAAAAATCCATATTTTTCACTGTAAATTTTCTCTAGAGGATGGGACCATGACTCATTAGCCTTTATATCTGCCACATCTTGCCCAGATGTTACTGTTTATACAGTAGATGCTCAATAGAGTATATTTTATTGGTTATGCTATTACAGTGGTACCAATATCTCCCTTTTCTCCCCTTTACCTCTCTCTGCTCTGCACCTCCCCACCCTCCAGTATGCCCCTGGTTCATTTCCATGGGTTGTACATACAAATTCTATGGCATCTCTATTTCCAATACTATTCTTAACCTCCCGCTGTCCACTTTATGCCTAAAAATTCGGCTTCTTATTCCCTGTACCTTTGCTCCCATTCTTTCCTTCCCTCTCCCTACTGATAACCCTCCATGTAATATCCATTTCTGTGAATCTGTTCCTATTCTAGTTGTTTGCTTAGTTTTTGTTTTTAGGTTCAGTTGTTGATAGTTGTGAGTTTGTTTTCATTTTAATGTTCATAGTTTTGATCTTCTATATCTTAGATAAGTCCCTTTAACATTTCATATAATAAGGTCTTGGAAGCACTTTATCTGTCCTTCTATTCTAAATGTAGCTTTGCTGGATAGAGCAATCTTGGATGTAGGTCCTTGCCTTTCATGACTTTGAATACTTCTTTCCAGCCCCTTCTTGCCTGCAAGGTTTATTTTGAGAAATCAGCTAATAGTCTTGTGGGAACTCCTTTGTAGGTAACTGTCTCCTTTTATCTTGCTGCTTTGAAGATTCTCTCCTTATGTTTAATCTTGGGTAAGTTAATGATGATGTTCCTTGGTGTGTTTGTTCTTGGATTCAGTTTTTTTGGGGCTCTGAACTTCTTGGACTTCCTGGAAGTCTATTTCTTTTGCCAGATTGGGGAAGCTTTCCCTCATTAGTTGTTCAAATAAGTTTTCAATTTCTTGTTCTTCCTCTTCTCCTTCTGACACCCCTATGGTTTGGATGTTGGAGTGCTTAAAATTGTCCCAGAGGTTCCTCCCAGAGGTTCCTCAGCCTGTCCTCATTTTTTTTGAATTATTGTTCTTTCATTCTATTCCAGTTGGATGTCTATTTTTTCCTTTTGTTCCAAATTGTTGGTTCCCAGTATTATTCCCTTCACCTTTTCCTTTACTTCACTTTGTATAGCCTTAATTTCTTCTTTCATTTTGTGACCAAACTTAATCATTTCTGTGAGCATCCTGATTACCAGTGTTTTGAACTCCACATCTGATAGTTTGTTAATCTCCTCATCACTAGTTCTGTTTCTGGAGTTTTTATAGAGGTTTTATTTATTTTTAGAGAGAGGGTAAGGGAAGGAGAAAGAGAGAGAGAAAGAGAGAGAGAAACATCAGTGTGTGGTTGCCTCTCACGCATCCCCTACTGGGGACCTGGCCTGCATCCCAGGCGTGTGCCCTGCCTGAGAATCAAACCAGTGACCCTGTGGTTCACAGGCCCATGCTCAATCCACTGAGCTACACCAGCCAGGGCTTTCTCTGGAGTTTTGTAATGTTCTTTTATTTGGGCTATATTTCTTTGTCTCTGTGCAACTGTTACATTATAAGAGATGGGGCCTTAGGTATTCACCAGGGTGGGGTAACCCTCTTTGCTGTGTTGTGGTGCTTTCTGTGGGGGAGGGGTCAGAGAGGGAATACTGCCACTTGGTCTCCTCTCATCACACTTTCTGTCACTTCCCTCATTTCCCACATGAGATTGTGCCCTTTCAGGTGCTGATTCCCAAGTGGGTGGGTTTGTGTATGTTCTAGGACCCCATGCGACGCTCCAACAGACTTTCCTGTGAGACAGATTTTCTCCTGCCTTCACAACCCCCACAGAAATTTACACCCAGAGGTTTTGGGTCTTTAATTTCTGTGCTGAAACCCTGTGTTTTGCAGTCTATCTCACTCCCCAGTTGTTCCTCCCAGCTTATCTGTGTGTGAATGTGGGACTGCCCAGTCTATTAGCCCCTTCCTCACCTGCTCAGCCCTCATCATCTTGCTGTTCATCCTTTCCACACAGTTGTTTGTCTCTGCCCCTCCTACAAGTCTGGATGAATGTTTCTTTAACTCCTTGGTTGTCAGAGTTTCATGTAGTTTGATTTTCTGGCAGTTCTGGTTATTTCTTGTATTTACATTAGTTGTTATCCTTCTTTTAGTTGTGCAAAAAAGCAAAACATTTCTACCTACACCTCCATCTTGGCCAGAACTCCTCAATAGCCATTGATTTGAATAGAAGTACAAACAACACCTGGGAGAAAAATTATCATCAAAGGAATGTAGCAAAAGTAAAGTGATTAAATGATTTCCTGGTTAATCAAGGGATGAAAATAGAAATCAGCAGGGTACAGAGAACTTGAAGAGTACTTCAAGGAGCAAAATGAACAAAATAGGGAGGCTGAAGCTTCTAAAGAACAGTTGGCTCAATGTACAGTTTTGCCCCCTGCTACAGCTCTCCTCATCTTCACTTCAATAGAAAAAAAAAATAGTGCATAAAGTTTGCCTGCCATCCTGAATGGGAAAGCACAGGCATATCTTAGACTGATAATTTAGGCCCAATTTGAATCCATGTCACTTGTTTCTTCCAAATGGTAATTTATGCTGCTTACCACCAAGGTAAAGTGTGAAGATATAGTCATCATTATAAAATGGCTTCAGTTCCTTTGAAATATGATCCATAATGCTGTGTCTACATGTATGCAATGTTTTACAATAGTGCTATATTCCTGAAGTGCCCTGTACAAATCAAACTTAAATTGAATCATATTTTAACGAGATTTGCCACTACCACAGCATCCTCTCTTCTATCCTCAAAAGCTACTGAATGCTACAGGATTTAGAGATAGTATAACTGTAATTGTGCACTCTACCCAAGAGAGAAGGCCCTTTTTTCTGCCCAGATAAAATGCATACCATTCCTATCTTCTAACTTACAAGTTAGAGAACCCTGTGTGATCCCTGTCTTCTTTCACATTTTCAGAACACCAGAAAAGAAAATACCAGGAACATGGTACAGTACTCTTAAATAACTGCCAAGATGGGCCTCAGCCCATATGATCCAACTGGGACCCTTATACATATTTACATTCATCTATTAGACAGATACTCATCTAGTACCTAATATGAGCCTGGAACTGTTCTTGGCAGTGGGGGTACTAGCTAGATATGATCCTTGCCCTCATGCATTTAGTTTTTTTAAATTAACTCCTGTGATCAAAGCTGATAAATTTATTCTTAATATCTTTATAATATTCACAAAATAATGATTTATTTATTCAACCTTCACCAAATGCACACTATGTAGCAAGCATTGGATAAAGGTATATTTTCCTTTTTGGAATGAAGAGAAAATAGGTAATTCAAGCTCTATAATGAACTGCCTGTCACTTCACTTTTTCACTTCCCACTCCAGTCAGCAGCCTTCAATTATTTCTATCTTAAAACCTAGACTCAGAAAATGGGATGTTCCTTCATAGAAAATATATCAAACCTCATAAGCTGACTCAATGCTCTTACTCATGACACTGGTGCTTTAAATTGTGTCTTCCTCTATCTGACTCACTTGTTCACATGTCTCTGATTCCTGGCTCCAAACTAGTGGCCTAACATTTTCCATCCACTTTCCTCTGTTTTTTAACTCTAAAAGATTACTTAATAGCCAAGTATTTTCCAAGGATATGACCCTGCCATAGATTTAGCTCTTTGATGGTTCTAGTGCCTGGTTCTTATGTAACTGTCTCCCTACTCAGAACATGCCCAACTCCTCTTCTCATGACTGTTTCAACACCAGCTTTTTCACCATATGTTGACCTATAGTCTGCCTGGAACTCTGACACATGTATTACCCTGAGTTAATCAAGAAATGACCTCAGCTCCTTTCTTGGTGCACCCAATCTGCTACTACCACTCCTCTCACTTATTTCATACTCATGGCTTTTTTCCCCTCTAGATCCAAGGTAGTCTTATGTGTAGGAGGTGCAGATGGCTAGATACTTAAAGTGGTTCACTAAAGCCTTCTAAGATCTCTCAGTGTTATTCTCTTCTGTATAAAAGTCTCCACTACCTTAGACATTTTAAAGCTATGACTCAA
Organism: Carollia perspicillata; assembly: GCA_004027735.1. Classification (NCBI taxonomy): domain Eukaryota; kingdom Metazoa; phylum Chordata; class Mammalia; order Chiroptera; family Phyllostomidae; genus Carollia; species Carollia perspicillata. Next base: position 12,299 of record PVKM010004035.1, on the reverse strand, counting down.
AGCCAAGGTCTTTATCTCTGAAAGTTTACTTATAAAATACTGCAGTAGCGAGGCCCTCTTCCATTAATATGTTTATCAGCTTAAGCCTAAGACCTTGTGATGGTTAAATTTGTATATTTTTCTAGAACTATAGGGCACTATGTCAATTTGCACAAGGATCCTAGGGTTTATTCGAGACTTGAGGATGGTAACCTTATCATATCCTCTATGTAAAAGTTAAGATAATCTTCTAGAAGGACATAACAAAAGAAATACTGCAGTTCTGAAGGCCATATAAGAAGTCATCCAAAACAAAGGGAGATCTAACCCTTACAAGTCCTGCCTCAAGACACTGCCAAACTCTCTTGTGAATTAAGTAGAGCCCTGAATGTGGTGTCACTGACAAGAATTCTCAGGACAACTTTAAGGTTTGGGAGTCAAGAAGCATTACATGTTCTAGCACTTAAAGGACTATAGCCCTTTGAAGAACAGCTATGCAGTGGATCTCAACAAAAAGTTAACCATTTATGTTATAGTACCACCCATAGTGATAGTATGATGAGTAATAAAGCATGGTGGTTCCAGAGAAAGAGCAGAGTGGCCTCTAGATAGGCCTGGAATGAGAAGCATGGACTGCACTTCCCTAAATTGCTCCCAAACACTTGAGCTAAGGAGTTTGGGGACCAGCGTTTTCTCCCTAGTAAAGAGGGCACTCCAGTACAGGGAAGCTACATTTTGCCATTATAAATCCTGTAGGGGAAGTGAGCGACATCACAGGCACTTAATATACACATAAAGGGTATAACATGAAGTTCCTAAGCCACAGAGGGAAGACATAAGGTAATGGAAAATCCTGGCATTTCAAAGACACCAACAGAAGAAAGCCAACTAAAATACAATAAAGGGAACCTTCAAATAGCTCTCAACTTGAAGGTAAATTTTCTAATACTAATCATTTTGGTAGAATCTTTAATACACTTTGTCCTGGAGAGAAATTGAGGTAACTCATTTTCCCGAGTGCTCACTTATTTAACTCAAATATATCGTAATAGCTCTGCCAAATCTCTGAAAACCACAAAGCAATAAGCCATTTTGTCAGTGAAGGTAAAACAATGTGAAAATCTTTCCAATGGCCGTGATCAACAAATTCTTTGCCTTCTTTTAGCAAGTTCAGATTCTGAAATATTGACAAGAGGAGCTGGGGGGTGGGGGTGGAGGAGTAGGAGGAATAAATAAAAGATTTCTGCTCCCAAATCTCTCTGTGCCAGACTTTATCCACCTAACCCTGAATTCAAAAAGAGCATTTCCACAAACTTTCCCACATTTGTTTTCCCTCCCCAGTCTCCCAGAGGCTCTTCAGTCTGAAGTGAGAGATAATCTTCAGATCAATGAGAGTTGATGTCAAACTCTTACTAAGCCATGTTTTCCCAGCTGGGGGTAAATTCTGCTTGCCTGGATGTAAAACTTCCTAATTAGAAGTGTCAAGTCTCTGTTTAAATAGCAAGGAAGGAACTAGGAGTGGGAAATACTAGACTATAATTTTTTTTAATTAACTCTTCCTTCACTCTTAATTTCAAAGCTTTGGGCAGAGAAACCTGCAGAGTTAAAACTCTGGGTTGACTTTCATTCATTTTCTGTTTGACAGGGTTTGGAGGCTGCAGCAGTGTGGGGTAATATATTAGGAGTGGTAGCTAGGAAAGCTCCTAAATAATTGACTCAAGTAGCTGGAAAAGATAGTTAAATATCCTCTCTTCTAAAATACAGCGAATCTAAGTCCTTACTGCATTGACTTGAAATCTCTAAGTTTTTTACTTCTCTGAGTTAAGGTATGAAAGTTCCTGTCAAAAAATTTGGAAAATACCTGGTAATAGAAATGAAATGTCATAGTCTGCCATTAACACTGTTTTTCAAATGTGTTTATCATAGTAGCCAAGGGGGTGTGTGAAGGAAATGAGACAATGTTTAAAATATCACCCTTTTCTTGGGGTTGGTGTAAATATTATAAAAACAGACAGAATGACATAATTTGATCATGTCACTCTATATCACCCTAATTCGAAAAGGACTGGGTGTGTGGAGCTAGCAACTACCCTGTTAGCTTATATAGTTCTCAGGATGACTGAGAAAGAGCTGGACACATTTCTCAAATCCAGAAAGTGGATAAGTTATTCCCTCTTATGTATCACACCTCTCTAAGTGTTTTTAAGAAGATGTCAGAGTGTGATTATTTGGACAAGCTGGCTTTTATCATCTATGATTGTTTGCTCATGGGACATTGGAAATAATAGGTTAAGTGGGAACTGTTTTTTTTCCCCAAAAAACTAAAGAAAGTTTCTCTCTTATGTTTTGACTTTATGTGTTCCTATAACAAAGAAGAGTTTGCCAGATGGCATATCTAGGTTCTAATTGGGAGCTGGATAACATTAATCATAATTAACCCTATCCCCAGTGCCAGTCTCAAGCAGCTTTCCTGTTGAATTTGTGGCTGAGGTAGGCATGCCAAACACAAGGGGAGGCCACCAGCTGTCATGAACCCTCATCATATGCCAGGTGCACTTCATCTACTAAAAAATACAGAAACCTCTAGAATGTTCAGTGCATGACAGGAACCTCATGTATCATTGCTTTGGTTTAATGGGGCACTACTACCAGCTCCCTCAAGTCAGAAATATTAGATTTGTTGTTTAAGGAGTGGTTATGCTCTAGAAGCCAAATGGCTAGATGCTTTCTTCCTTTAGTGTGACTGTATTAACATTTCCCCTCATTTTCTTTATATTTAAAGGTGTTTAGGAGAATAAAGTGTTTGATTGGAGTTGTTAGCATTAGTGGTTCTTTTAAAATAGGGGACATATAGATTTAGTTAAAGTAGGGGGCAAAGGGCATTTAGCATGGCAAGAGCCAGGTGACAATTGCATTGCATACTCAGTATTAGAGATTCTGTTATTTTTCCTTACATACTTTTTCATCACTGTGTGTGCAGCTATTAGCCCTGAGTTGCAAGCTTTGGCTTATCTAGCTGAACCATGTAAAGTCACAGCCTTTATCACTATCTTGTTTTTCCCATGATAGTGATAAAGATTGGGGAGTGACCTCCTAAATGCCATAAAATGTTTCCAGGGATGACATGTGTCAATATGGGTAAATAAGCCAGTGTTATACCCTAAGAACCACATCTCATTGTCATTAAATGTCGATTATATTTTACTTATACATTTGGCAGTAAGGCCACAAGACACTTAAGGACACTCACAAAATAAGAAATGGGAGTCCAGTATCTTAACCGAAAACCTAGAGGTATTTTACATGTAGACTAAAAAGAGCATATTATGCACTACCTGATGCTTTTATATGGCTTCCTATACTCACCCACTGAACTTTTCAAATGTACAGAAGTTAGTGAGAAAAAAAAACTGCCTGCAATCAATGGGCAACAGAGGCCAGGAACTTAAGTGTGATTGAGGGCACAGGGTCTAGGTTTCATTGGACCCCAGAGCTGGACTCTGGACTTAGGCAACACTGATTGCTGAGAATAAAATTCATGTCCTTTAGAGGAATTTAGTTCCTACCTATGGTCAGCTGCAGAAAATATTTGTGGAGAAAAATTTAAAGCAAGTCTTTCTAAAACAGCTACCTTGGCCCATGTTTATCAAAGAAAAGTGACTTTGCATGCTTCGAGATGACAGAGCTCTGAAAATGACTATGCCCAAGGCTGGGTTTGTGATAGCAGAATGGTTGTTGCTGGGTTGATTTATTCCAATACTTATCCAATTGCTGGCCAGGAGGTAAATAACCAAGCTTCACCTAAGCCCTCTCAGAAGTATAAGGCCAAGGAAGTCAAGGCTTTTAGCAGAGTCAGATAGTTGATTTTTTTAATATTAAATGAATATTTGAGTTGATATCCCTTACTTAGTATGTGTTTTGTAAAAGAGCTTCTATACTACTAGGTTTGCTATCTGACACTAAATGTTGGTTGTCTTAACAACCAAAATTTCAAATAAAAAGAAAAATTCCTTGAAGTATGTTGCATTTTCCCACACTTATTAAAGTAAATTAGCAGTCAAATGGTTGTCATTTGTATATTTCTGTGCTTGGATATATTCTGTGCATAGCTAGTGTGTATATTCTGTGCATAGCTAGTGTGCTATGCATAGAATTACAAAGGCTTTTTGGCATCAGACCCTTTAAATGATAGAGTTAAAAGTCTCCATGTGGCCTTTCTCTGATGAACTACTCCAAATACCCAAAATAAATGATTTAATTATATTTAGAGATGTACAGATTGCTGAAAGTCATTTGAAATTGTAAATGGTAAATTTTAAAGTATTTGAGCCAGAGATAATTACATACAGTATTGCTCTGTTTAATTGTATGTTGTGCACCTGTACTGTCAATATGCTAGTGCTTATCCACTGGAATAAATGTAGGCTAAGGGCCATGTCAGTTGCATTTAGTCTTTAGAATTTTAAGTTTCTTTTTAACTTTAACTTACCTTCTGCTGGTGATCTGTGGGTTGATTGAAGCATGTGAGTTGGGGATTGCTCAGCACAGGATGTGGTAATTCAATTTCAAATAGCTTTTTGTCCATTTCCTGTAGAAAACCTATACTATACTCTTGCTCTATTCTCTAGAACTACTATGATTTTTATTACTGGAATATAAACATTTCTTTTAAAATATTTTATTTATTTACTTATTTTTAGAGAGAGGAGAAGGGAGGGAGAAAGAGAGGGAGGGAAACACCAATTGGTTGCCTCTCTCACACTCCCCAACCAGGGATCAGCCTGCAACCCAGGCATGTGTCCTAACTTGGAATCAAACCAGCAACCTTTCTCTTTGCAGAACAACACTCAATTAACTGAGCCATGCCAGTTGGGCTAAAGTCTTCCCTTGATTCTAATAACAACTTTCAAACTTCTAGTAAGATGGTGATTTAGAAACAGAATAATATAAAAACCATTCAGGCTTTTGGCCTTAATTAAAAAATTAAAAGGGTTTCCACATATTTCCCTTACACTGATTGGGAACTCTGATTCAGAATTATTTATTTTCCTTCAATAAACATCTATCCTCTCCTCAAAAATAAAGAATAAATATTAAATTTTTGAAAAGACAAAAAAATTCCTCTCACCCTCAAAGGTGATATCAAACTAAATAATAAAATGGAAGGCATGAGCTCCTGGCTGTGAATTTTATTAAAGATGTAAGAAATTATAGAGCAAGATAATATAAAAAATACATTTTAGTAATGTTTTCGATATCTGCATGTGTGTGTATGCACACACACACACACACACACACACACACACACACACACCCTACATACTTGGCATAGCTTTCCGGCTTTAACAAGTCAGATAAGAAAAATAAGGAAATCACTACTATAGAGACACATGATTTCTCCTGGCCAGAAAACCTTTCATAAAATGTTCTAAGTCCATCACAACTATTCAGGCCAAATCTAAAGCTGTAAGACAGTATGTGTTCATTCATTCCCATTTATCATGCTTATTTGTATTATTGAAATTGTTATGATTGCACATGTACTCAAGACCTAAAGCTCCACCTTCTGACCAAGAAAAAAGAATTTGTTAAGGTCAATCTGACACATTAAGGAAAAATTATTTAATAAATATTTACTGAGTATATGCTATGCACAGGGACTATGCAAAGCAGTATGAGAAATTCCAAGAAGTTTGGATTTTCCTCAACCTTATACTTTCACTCTCTAAAATAAACTGTTGAGACTAGTCTCCAAATGCTTAGTAAGGCTAGTCAGGGCTTTAGATAAGAGTCCAGAACATTGGAGGATGGAAGTTAGCAGTTTCAGTCCAGAATAGATTTTGGAAAGAGATGAGAACTGTGTTGTGTCATTAATAGGTCTGGCTTGGTTAGGAAGAGGAGAAAAAAATGGATAGTCAATTGTTAGGAAATAGCATGGAGAATGTCACCAAAATGGCAAACTAAAAGTTGGTCAAGAGTGTAAAAGAGATTGGTGATGATTTTAAAAACCCTCCCTTAATCAAAATCTCTGGAGACAGAGAGTGTGTCAGGAAACCTAATCACAAAAGTTAATCACAATTCAAAGTAAAGTTGGTAACTACTCCTCTACACTCTTTGTATCTTTGCTCTCACTAATATCTCTTTATGGATTGTTTTTTCCTTTCATCTCTATCTATTTTTCAAGGTGCAGCTTAAACTCTTCCAGAAAGTCTTCCTTGATTTTGTGTTCCCCACCCGTAACAAATAGATGAGTCCTCTTCTGTTGCAATATAGTGGAAAGTATGGGGAAACATCAGAGCTCAGTTGTAAGGGTATGTTGGGGATCTAGAAAAGAATAGATCTACAGGAAAGAATTACAGATTTACTATTGGAGTTTTGCTCATTTTAGTTGAGGTTGCTAAATAAGTATAAAGCAGGAGCTTAGTCAATAACAGAGTAATGCTGTGTAGGCCCAGAATATGATATAACATCTGTATTACATGTGTTTCATCTCTCCCAATCAAAATGATTAAAAATTACTGCTATTTCCTTAATACCAGAAACATGATAGGCATTTGACATTTATATTTTTAATTTAAAGAATGAATTTATTATCAAGGTTCCATATATGCTGTTTACAAAATCACTGTGGTATCTAGCACTATGCTGCTTTGCAGTAGACAGATCATTTTTTGAATGCCTAGACTGTCAATTCAACAAACATTTTTGGACACCTCCATGTGTCAGACACTATTGGTAGGGCTAGAAACATAATGGTAACTAAGTCATTGCCCCACTTCAAGGAACTAACAATCCCATGGAAGAGACATAGTGGTACTGTAATACCAGGAATGAGATTTCTATTAAATAGAATTAAAGCACATGCTGTAAGAGTAAGTGCTGTGGGAGGGTAAATGTTAATTAGGAGAAAGAAAGAATTTAGGAGTAGCAGTTTTTATTTGTAGGTGTGGATCTGTGATGCATAGAAACTACTGATTGTTTATCCCTGGTAGAGTCAAACCTTTTAGCCCCCTTGTGGCACAGAAAGAGCCTATGCTTTCTGTTTCCCCACATACTGAAATGAGTGATTACATAAATGCAAGTAGGATTTTTAAATTTAATTTAGTTTTGGGAAAGAGAAGGCTTATGAAACTCATGCGTGTTGCCATGGAAAATAGAAGAAGAAAGAAACTATTATCCAATCAAATCCTGATAGTTATGAAAGTATGCATGGATATGGGGACTGTGGCTGGTCTTGGGAAGGATAAAAAATGATGATTGTAATGATTAAAGAAGGAAAGAGTTAAAAAGAAGAGAGTATTCCTAATGCTACTTTAGCTAGACTTTCCTATTCTCAATCCTGAAGCCAAATTTAAACCTAACTAGGGAAGTATCACAACTGTCAGAGCTCTCATCCACAGAAGGGATTAGATAAACTGACCTTTTTAAGGTGTTCAAATTGCAATATATTATGGTCTTGTAATATACCTTTTGAATTTCCCAGGGTCTACCAGGGAGGCAATTCTGACTGGCCCTAAGATTGTAAAGAAGAAACAAAGTGAGAGGAATGGTGGCATGAGAGATATCCTTGGTCTCTCCCCTTAACATTTAAGCAATTCGAACAGCTATAATTCAACAAAGGATTCCCTGCTCAAGACACAAACACATCTGAGACATTTCTGCATTGAAACCTCTAAAGTGGGCAAGTAGGAGTAAACTGGGGAGGTGAGAAGGAAAAGTAGCTCAAAGAAGCCATGGATGTAGCCCTCTAGCCTAGAGTTTACTGCAGGGCTCAGTCCAAATTGGGAAGAATCAGGTTGCAGATGGCATTCCTTTCAGTTTGGAGGAGCAAAGAGATTCAGTGAGCATTCCCGCAGGAGTAGGCAGTACCAGCTGTAACTGATCCCATTGACCTGGGAAACAATGAAGCCCAGAGATATAGCCACAGTTGTCTGGCAATCGGCATTCTAGAAAGAGAAACAAAGTCATCATTGAGCCTGGCTGCCTTTCCTTAAACTCACAGGGCCCTCCCCATCCTCCTTCACGTGAAGTTGCAGAACACATTATCTGTAAACCCAAGGTATGGTACTACAGAAAAACTTTTCCTGAGCAAAGGGTGCACTCTGCAACTATTCAGAGGGTTGGGTGAAGTTGCAAAGGGTGCACTGCACAAGTCCTCTGGTCATCATTGCTGGGAATGCAAAGCAACAAAGAAGAGGGCCTAATCCAGCCCCCACATATTGAAACTGCACTGCTGCCAGTGTCTGGTTGCAGGAAAGAATACTGGGCTATACAAATTTGCAGTCTCATCACCCACAGCATTTCCCTGTAGGGTAGGTCTCCTGAGAACAAAAGGGCCTGCTCTCAGAGGATGTGCCCACATTCTCAGGAAACAGAGGCCATTTTCTACCACTGTGCAGAGATCTGAAAAGCCAGAGAAGTGCAAGAGAACTAAAAAACAACAAAAAAGAATATTGTGATTCAGTACCACCTGCTGGAAAACCATAAAAAGAGTTCATTTCATCAATTTACTAGAGAAGTACCACTCATGCATAGATGCCTAGACAGGGAAGGAATCCATCAAACACCATAAATAAGCAAGGTAATGAGGCAGCTCAAAAGAAAATAAAAAAAACTCCAGATAATGAACTTAAAGACATGAAAATATGTAATTTAAATGACAGAGAATTCAAGGTTGCAGTTCTGGAAAACCTCAACAAAACACAAGAAAACAAAAATAAGAAGTTTAATGAACTCGGGGACCAAATCAGTGGGAAAAAAATGAATACATAACCAAAGAAAGTGAAACTTTAAAAATAAATCAAACAGAAATTCTAGAGATGAAAAAGTCAAAAAAAGAGATCAAGAAAAAAGTAGTGAGCATAGGAAACAGAGCCCACCAGATGGAGGGAAGAATTAATGATGCAGAAATCTACAAATGATGAAAGAAATCTACAAATGATGCAGAGGGAAGGAAAGAGAGACTTGAGCATAAAAAATAAAATAATTCTACAGGAACTATCTGACTCCATCAAAAGGAGCAATATAAGAACTATAGGCATACCAAAAGAAGAGAGGGAGAAGGGAACAGAGAGCCAATTCAAATAGTTGACAAGATCTTCTTAAACTTGTGGAAAGAGCTAGATCCTTGAATCCAAGAATCAAACAGAACACCTAATTACCTCAATACAAAAAGGCCTTCTCCAAGGCACATTTTATTACAATTGTGAAAATTTAATGACAAAAATAATTCTCAAGGGAAAGAAGAGAAAGAAGAATGTAATCTGTAAAGTTAAACACAGTATGTTACCATCATATGTCTCAGAAGAAACTCTACAAGCTAGAAGAGATTAGAACCAAATATTCAGACTAATAAAGTATAGAAATTACCAGCCAAAAAATAATATGTCCTGCAAAGTTACCCTTAATTTTTAATTTATTTTAAATTTTTATTAATTGATTTTAGGGAAAGAGAGAGAAGGAAAAATGACCAGAGGACCTGTGCAGTGCATCCTTTGCAACTTCACCCAACCCTCTGAATAGTTGCATCAATTTGTTGTTCCACTTCTTTATGCACTCATTGGTTGTTTCTTGTATGTTTCCTAACTGGGGATCAAACCCACAACCTTGGCATTTGGGGATGATGTTCCATCCAACTGAACTACCCATGTAGTACCAACAAAATTATCCCTTAAATATGAAGGACAAATAAAGACTTTTCTACACATACAGAAGCTGAGGGCATTTACCACAAGAAGATCTCCATTGTAAGAAACATTCATGGGGGTTACTCTACCCAAAATAAAGAACAAAATATCCCAAAACTACAAGAAAGATCATGAACAAACTTACAGCAGAAACAGGGATAATTTATGACAACAAAAGCATAAAATAGGCTGGGATTAAAGTCAATTTGCAAAGGTAAATGGTGATCAGATGTATTCAAAAGAACAAAGACTATTACATATAATAAACTTTTTTCACACACCTTATGATAACCACACACACACAAAAACTCAAACACATAACTTAAACAAAGAAGAAATAGAAGAAAAAAGTGTGGAATACCACCAAATGAAAACAGCAGACAGAAACAGAAAGGAAAAGAACCAATGCAGGCATGAGATAACAGAAAACAAAATTTAAAATGGCTATAGGAAATAAGCATATGGGAATCCAAAAAAATTCAGTGATAAAAAGACTTGGTAAATTCTTCCAATAGCAAATGTAAAAAAAAGAGAAAGTTTGGAACACTGAGTTTTGTCTCCTTAAAGCCAAGGCCACATGAAGCTGAAATCATGGGTGGTTTTCACCAAGTCCTTTCATGTCTAAGCCCCATCTTCAATATTTCAAACCCATCCCATCAATATCACTTTCTTAAACAGGATAATTTTGTGCTAATGGAATGAAACATGGATAAGACTTGTCCTCTCAATGCAAATAATAAAACTAATACTAAATGAAAATGGACTGAATTCAGTAATAAAAAATCCACAGAGTAACAGACTAGATCAAAAAACAAAACCCAACCATATTCTGCCTTCAGGAGACACATCTAAACTGCAAAGACAAAGATAGACTTAGAGTGAAAGAGTGAAAAATAATTCTCCAAGCAAAGAGTATCCACAGAGAAGCAGGTGTAGCCATATTTATATCTGACAAACAGATTTCAAGATAACAAGAGACAAATATGGGCATTTTATAATGATAAATGACACTACATCAAAAAGACACAACACTTCTCAATGTATATGCACCCAGTAAGGGAGTACCCAAACATATAAAACAACTACTAACAGAACTAAAGGGAGAAAGTGACAAAAACACAAATAAGATAGGGGATGTAAATACTCCATTGTTAACTCTAGATAGGTCATCAAAAAAATCAATAAAGAAATATCACTCTTACAGGACACATTAGACCAAATAGATATAATTGACATTTACAGTCTTTCATCTTAGAACATCAGATTGTGTGCTGTTCTCCAGCACACATGAAACATTCTCAAGGATAGACTGTATAGTGAGTCATAAAACTAGCCTCCACAAATTTAAAAAATTGAAATTATTCCAAGCATATACTCTAACCATGATGCTTTCAAATTAGAAATCAAGAGCAAAATAGAAGTTAAAAAATAAACTTCTTAATATAAGGAGATTAAACAACATATTATTAAAAATGAGATCAAACAACATATTATTATAAAATATGATATATAAAAATCTCCATATAAATCTCCAAAAAATCTCCATATAAAAATATAAGGAGATTAAACAACATATTATTAAAAATGACTGGGTCAAAGAAGAAATGAAAGGTGAGATAAAAAGACATAAAGACAAATAAAAAGGAAAATAAGATATGTCAAAACTTATAAGTCGTGACACCATAAAAATCCTAGAGGAGAAAATAGGAAAATTTCAGATGCTCCACCCAGAAATATTTTCACCAATATGTCCCCTAGAGCAAGGGGCATAAAGGAAAGGAGAAACAAAGGGGACTACATCAAACTAAAAAGCTCTGCATGGCTAAGGAAAACATCAGCAAAATGAAAAGAGAACCAACACTAAATGAAAATATATTTACAAATGATACCTTGGAAAAGATTTTGATCTCCAAAATACATAAAGTGCTCACATGACTCCACACCAGGGACAATCACATGAAAAAATGGGCAAAGGACATGAACAGACATTTCTCCAAGGAGGAGGATATACAGAGGGCCCAGAGACACATGAAAAGATGTTCAACATCACTAGCCATCAGAGAGATGCAAATGAAAACCATAATAAGATAGCACATCACACTAGTCAGAATGGCCATCATAAACAAGTCAACAAACAACAAGTGCTGATGAGGTTGTGGAGAAAAAGGAACCCTAATACACTGTTGTTAGAAATGCACACCTGTGAAGCCACGGTGGAAAACAGTATGGACTTTCCTCAGAAAACTAAATATGGAACTGCCTTTTGATCCAGCAGTCCCACTGCTGGGATTGTACCCTAAGAATCCTGAAACAACAATCCAAAAGAATATGTGCACTCCAATGTTCATAGCAGCAAAATTTACAATAGCCAAGTGCTGGAAGCAACCTAAGTGCCCATCAGTAAATGAGTGGATCAAAACTGTGGTACATTTATACAATGGAACACTACACAGCAGAAAGAAAGAAGGAGATCCTAACCTTCACAACAGCAAGGATTGTTCTGGACAGCATTATGCTAAATGAAATAAGTCAGACGGGCATCTCTATGTTGTTCTTGATCTTAGGGGGACCACTGAATTTTTGCCTATTGAGTATGATGCTGGTAGTGGGTTTGTCATATATACCCTCTGTTAT
>PVKM010004034.1:0-54095 GCA_004027735.1 Carollia perspicillata | reverse complement strand
AAAACCTCCTACGCGGTGAGGGGAGTGCCCATCTGTCCGATGTCCAATGCCGAGGGAACTGGGTCATTTTCGCCAGGGGCAGTGGCGCTCACTCCGTCCAGGTCCCGTGGGGAGGGGTGTGGCCGAGACCAGCCTGCAGCCCTCGGGGACCAGGTTCCCGACCAGGGACCCGCCACTCCCCGCACCTCCCGAACTGCGGGCGGGCGGACAGCCAGCCAGACATGGCTTTCCAGTCACCTCTCCCCGCAGGGCTCCCAGCCCTGAGTGCAATGACACGGGTCAAGAGCCTCCTTTTCTACAAGAAATGTCAGTCTGCCAGCCCTCAGCAGTAACCCCGGACTCGTAGAAATTCAGAAAACCGAGCCTGTCTGGGACAAGGAGACACAGTCCCTGCCGAGCCGCCGTGAGGTCCTTCAGGGTCCTGCTCCACGTCCCGTGAGCACTCGCCATCTGCTCGCGGAAGTGGCCTCTCGTGGCGGGCCCAGGGTCATGGGGATGGGGCAACTAGGCGCACGCGTGGGCTGCACACCTCGCGGGGCACGGCACCAGCTGGTTGGATGCACGCCGCCCTCGAGTGACCACAGCTTTCCGTTCTCTCTCCTCGAGAAGCCCAGCTAGCAGCCCCACCGTCTGCCCAGTGGGCCAGCCTCGTCCGTGTCAGCTGCCGTGGCCTGTCTCTGCTGGAGGGCATGGCCCTGGAGGGAGGCAGGCATCTGAAGGGCCCTTGCCACATGCCTGGGGCGGCTGTACTCACCCTGCAAGCACTGTGCCTGGGGGACATGGGAAGAAGCTGCCCAGTGCCACTCCCATTGCTGACCCCTGGGGCAGGCAGGCACACCTTGGTGACCCCACAAAAAGTGGGGATCATGGTGCAGCGAGCCGTTCTCTTCCTGCCGGTGCCACCTCAGTGTGTGAAGCACTTGACACCTGCTGAGTGCGAGTGCAGGAGCTGAGAGTACCCTGCCCAGGGCTCTGCCGCACGGCTGGAGACCAGAGGCCGCCGAGATGCCTGCAAACTGGGACTCTGCAGACGGCGTGTACCCACACCTGCTGTGAACACCTGGCCCAGCCCCAGCCATCGCAGGGAGGCACAGACTGCACCCTGACACTGACAGGAGCCATTGGCTTGGGACGGGCGCCCCAGTCTCTGCGTCCCGTCTGCAGCCAGGGGCCCAGCGACTTACCGCCGGACTCCAGAGCGAAGTCCACCATGCCGGTCTTGTCCTGGGAATACAGCTTCAGCGCGTTGTCCACGATGACACGTGCTTGCTGGGGAGGAACGTGCGGGGGGCACACCGAGCCCAGGGGAGGAGACACAAGGCTACGTGTCAGCACCGTGGGGGGGGGGGCGGACGTCTCAGGGAGGGCACGCTGTCCGTCAGTTCTGTTTGGGGCTGGCAGGCTTGGGGGACGTTCTGGGAAACCCTCACTTCAGTCTGCACCACGGCGAGGCCACTGGAGGGCTGCGAGGGCACGAGCCTATTGGCAGGCTCACGCCGCCTCCCTAATCCCCGGGCCACAAGAGCCCAGAGCTGCACAGAGGGGAGGCAAAGCGGGCTCAGTGCGGGGACTGTGCCCTGGTGCTGGGTGACTGGGAGGCTTTGGGACAAAAACATTAATAAAGCATCAAGTGCTCCCAAGAAGCAGCTATGACATGGGCACCACCGTGTCTCTGCCCTCTGCCTGTGCTGAGCACTGTCGATGTCATCAGTACCCGGCCCCCACTGCTGGGGACCACGGTTGTCACATCACCACACCCTGCTTCCACCTCCCTGTCCTCCACCTACCGCTTCTGTGATCCCCACGGCCCCCTGCTCCTGCATCGCGGACAAGATGGCACCCGAGGTCGGCACCCGCCCCGTCACGGACACGTGGTGGGTGATGTTCCGCAGGATGCGCAGCTCCAGTTCCCGCAGCACCGCCTGCAGGTCGTCCCTGCTGACAAACTGGGCGGTCAGCTTCCGCAGCAGCTGGTCCAGGGCGCCGCCCTGCTGGTCGTCCAAGAAGAGCCGTCTGACGGTCTCTCTGACCTGCGCATCGACCTGGAAAATCGTGAGCAAACAGAACAGAATCTGCTTGGGCTCGGGCTTCCGTCACCTTGGCCCCCACGGCAGTGTCACCAGCTCCTCCAAATCCATCCTGCAAATGCCATGCGCCATCCTTTCCACAAGGCATGGAAGAGCCCCTCCCAGCGTGCTGGAGGAGCCCATGCCCACAGAGCCACGGAGGGAGGTGCGGCCCGGGAGGAGGCCCCGCCCCCAAACGGCAGGCGAGGGCAGAGGGGAGGAGCGAACACGTTAACTCTAACCACGTACCAGAAACGCCCACCCGCTTTACCTCCGCACACACGCACCACTGCGTGCAGAGTGCATCCTGGGGCCCCGCAGCCTCTGACGCAGCCACGCAGGGCTCCGGGGCAGTCTGTGACCCGGATGTGCGGGTTTCACGACCACGGCCCGGGCATGGAGACGCTGCCACCGGCGGCTCAACCCTGTGGCCCCTATCAGCTTAGCCTCCCTGCACAACAGGGATGTGCTTGTCCCCAACGCACTGCCCAGACTCCCAACTTCAGTCGGTTTTACACACAAATGTTTGCTTTTTCTGTTTTTGGCAGCTCCAAACGGCATATTTCCTCTTCTGTGGGGGGACGTGGGGCCCTACAGCGCACCATGCCAGCGCGGGAAGGTCATGGTGTTAATGTGGTGGGTTATGGGACGGGGAAATTCAGGAGAGTGGAAGTTGTATTTCAAATGTTATTTTAAATCTTGAAGGTCTTCGAATATAGTAAGGTTTTTTAAAGGAAACTAGTAAAACTGAGACGCCCGGTCAGCTGGTCTCTGACTTCCCACGACCATGGGAAAGGCAGCAGCGGGGGAAGCTCACCCTCTCGTGCACGCTGTGGGCCTCTTCGCAGCCGGCCTTCAGCGGCTGCCAGGCTGCCAGCTCCGCCTGCAGGCGGCCCAGCTCGAGCTCCAGCTGCGCCACTGCGGACTGCAGGTGCTGCTGCTGCTCGGCGGCACTGCGAGTCAACAGGGAGGGGAGAAGGAACGGGCTCAGTCCGCCTGGTGGGGGAGCAGCAGCAGGGGGGCTGCCACCGGCCCCGAGTGCGCACAGACCCGACGCCACTCCACGCCTGAGCCCCCAGGGTTTCCCAGGCCACAAGCACACGCTGCCCATGTCCTAACAGGGCCCGTTTGGTGTTCCTGTGCTCTCCTCACAATGACAACACAGCTGCAGGGGTGAGACACGCTCACCAGCCGTTCCAGGGCCCAGTAGGGCCTCTTCAGGCCCACGGAAGGGGGCATGTGCTGACAACGCCCAGCCTCAGGGCCTGCTGAGGGCTCCATGTGGGGGCAGTGACTGCATGGCACGAGCCACCGCAGGGCTGTGTGGACAGTCCTGCTCCTGCACCGAGGTGCCATCATGCAGATACCCACAGCCCCCTCAGAGAGCACATTCTTGGGGAAATCTTGGAGGGGCAGAGATCAGCCTGGCAGACGTGTCTGTAGGGACGCGGCGGGCAGTACTTCTTCGGTCCTTCCAGAGATCGCAAGGCCGCCCGGCAGCAGGCCCAAAGGACACACAGCAGCGGGGAGGGGACAGGGTGGGGTTGGGGGTTGGGGGAGCATTCATGCTCCTCATCTGGCCTCCCAGTCAGGCCTCAGGAATCACTGAGCCACCAGGGGTCAAAGTGCCACACTCAGGCAGACTGTGGAGACGTGTGGTGAACTTCAAGTGCGAAGAGACAGGCAGCTCCCACGTGGAGAGGGGGAGGGATGGCGTGCCGGAGGAAAGCACCGGGCCCGGTGAGGAGCCGTGTCCCCCACCCCAGGAAGCTGCTGAGGGGCCAGCCCTTGAGAAGGCACAGGCGTGGCTCAGGAGTGGCCCTGAGCCCCTGCTCTGAAGGTGACGTGACAGGCTGCGGCCTCAGTGCCAGGGGCACGTTTCAGAGGGCAGGCCCACGGGGCAAGGGCTGAGCTTCGCTGCCATTGGTGCTCGCAGTCCGTCTCACAGAACCCTCCCACCGCGCCAACCGTGACGTAAGCCCAGCTCATCGGTGCCCCCAAGTCGGCCCTCGGGGCAGCCTGGGTCACGGTGCAGGGGCCACTGCCCTCGGCACGCTGCTCAGGGAGCAGCGTGTGGTGGTGAGCCCCTGGGACCCCCTGCCCTCAGGCGTGTGTCCCTCCAGGCCAGTCCCTGCAGCAGCAAGGCCGGGACTGGCTGGCGTGGGCTCTCCTACCTCGCCGTCCTCAGCTTGGTCTGTCCCAGCTCCTTCTGGACGGCCTGGGAAGCATGAGAGACAGTGGGCTGACACCACCGCGCACCCACTCTCCACACAAGCACGTACTAGACTGTACGTGAAACCACAGGTATTTGTCTGGGGTTTGTCCTCATAACCCAGAGTCCAGCCGTTAGCTGACAGGTCAGTGCTGTTGTGCTTTCAAAACACACTTTGAAAAGACGGCCAGCAGGCCCAGCCAGGGGCGTGTTCTGAAAGTAAGCAGCTCCTGTGGCTCAGTGGACTGAGCACCGGCCTGTGAACCCAAGGGTCGCTGGTTCGATTCCCAGTCAGGGCACATGCCTGGGATGTGGGCCAGGTCCCCAGTAGGGGGAGTGCAAGAGGCAACCACACAGTGATGTTTCTGTCCCTCTCTTCCTCCCTCCCTTCCCCTCTCTCTAAAACTAAATCGATAAAATCTGTTTAAAAAAAAGCCATGAAATGGAACTCCCGGGGGCGAGGGGACCCCTCCTCCGGCTCCGTAAAGACAGCCGGCACAGGCGCTGGGAGGCCTGCCGACTCAGGTCCCGGGGGATGCTCCGTGCTGGAGAGCACTTGTTGAGGCTGCTGTGTGGAGGAGGAGTACCTCTGATTTTTCCTTCAGTTTTCCAAGGACGTCTTCCAGGTTTGAGATGCGCAATTCGTGCTCGTGGTGGAAGGCCGCGGGGTCGGTCTGAACAGGAAAAGGAGTGAACAGACGGTGGAGACAGGGAGCCACAGACACAGAAACCTGGCATGTCAGGGCTGCCACCACACGCTGCATGTGGAGCGTCGGGCACCATGTGGCAGAGCGTCCCGGGGGGTCAGCCCCCCCCCGGTGACGGGGCCCTTGGAGGGACCTGAGACTGTGCTGAGGGGCTGAGAGCTGCTACGGCAAAGGAGAGTGTGGCCCGGGAAGCCCTGCAACCCCCGGAAAGTGCTCTGCGGAGAAAGCAGACCGGCCACCACCCCTCGACAAGCGCCCGCCATGTCTGGTGACTCCAGGGCAGCGGTCTGGACGTACCGCACACTCTCCCTCCTCCTCAGCCATCCATGCCCACAGGCCGTGCTGCACAGAGGCCTTCATTAGGGACAAACCCAGTCCGCCGGCGACACCCTTCACAACAGCCGCCCTCGGCCATCAAAGGGGCTCGGGCTGTGTGGCCACCCATCCCGCTGGGCGCGGGAGGCGGCGCTGAGCACCCAGCACAAGCGGGAGAACCTCAGAGAGCTGGACGGCCCCACCCGCTCCCTTGGCAACCCTCAGAGGCTGCAACACTAGCAGGTGGGCAGGTGCACTCCCTAGAGGTCGGCAAAGTCCCTCCTGGTCACACCACCAAAAGGCACCGGCCCGTCTCAGCCCCAACCTCCCCACAGCAGCAGGCCCTCTCGGAGTGAAGACGCCTTCCTCCGCCCAGCGCTCGCCAAGCGGTGGGGGGTGCAGTGAGGTCAACTTTCCAGGCAGAGGAGGGGGTGGCGGGCACGTGCCCTGGAGCTCAGGCTGGGTGGGGGGCGGGGCCGACGGGAGCAGACTGTGGTGGCACAGCGGGTGAGGACAGGGCTGGACACTGAGACACCAGGGGCAACGCACATTCTGAAGATTTTAATCCAAAATATCCTAATTAAATCGTTGTGGAGCTGAACAGAGGGAGCACTGGTTTGAGGAATGTGGGCCGACAGTCCTTTCCTGGATGACGCCAAGGGACCAGGTGTCTATGCAGAGGCCTGGGGCCCCATACGGGCAGAACTCCTCCTGCTGCGTGCCCCCCTTGCTGAGGGCACCCCCACACGCCGACCCACGCAGTGGGGCCCAGCGCACGGCGGCTCCTGCTGTCCCTGCCACGAGAGCACAGCCGCGTCCCACGGCAGTGCCTCCCCCAGCCTCAGCTCCCCAAGGAAAGGAGCCGCGCAGGGACCCCTCGGCCTCACCTGGGAGCCCAGCAGCCCGCCGGCACCGAGGTCCTTCAGGTGCTGCCCCACCGCACTCCGCACCAGGGCCGACACCCCGGCGCCGCCGTCGTCCAGCTGGTCCACGCGCACTTGCAGCTGCCGCAGTGACGCTGCCAGCTCCCTCAGCTTCTCGTCCCGGCTCTGGCACTGTCCCGACAGAGAGGCCACCTGCCTCTCCACCTCCCGCATCCAGTGCCAGGAGGAAGCCTCGGCCGCACCCTGAGACAGAGGGAAGAGGTTCTCAGAGCAGTGCACACGCTGCGTCTAGCCGGCACCCAACACCTTCAGCGCCGGCAGGCGGAGCAACTCGGCCAAACGTGGCCCGACGCCCACGGTGCCCAGGAGGAGCACACCCGACGGGCCTCGCTGCTGGGGATCTCCCTCCATGCAGCCAGCGGTGGTTTTCATTCTTGGATTTGTGCTTCCTGCACTTTCCAAAGTGACAAATGCTGCTTTTCTTCAAAGTAAAATGAACTGAATAACGAGATGACTTTAAAAAGGCACCGTCGGAACTAGTTCGCAGCATTTGAGGAGACAGACATTTGAAACTGGTTTCTAACACAGGGCGCCCCACCGAGCAGCCCTGTTCCCAGCAGCACAAGGACGGACCCTCAAGGGCAGGCCGGCAGTGCCAGGAGAGCCGGCTGGCAGTTACCTCAAGAGGTGGGAGTGAGGGAGCAGCCCCCGTCGAGAACACACCCTGGGGCTCATCGACACTCGGTGCTCTGAGTGTGCGTGTCCAGTTGAAGGCGGGCAGGAGGGACAGGAAGCCGCCCTGGCCCCAGGAGGAAAGGCCCACACCTTGGAGGAAAGAGAAGCGGCCACGGCTGAGTGGGCAGCCTTGCACATGGCCCCCCACAGGGGCTGCTCACCGATGCACACACGCGTGTGGCCGTGCACATCGCCAGCCGGCACTAGGTCAGAGGTGACTTACCGAGTAAAAGTAAGAGCGGAATGAGCAAGATTAGAAACTTGCAAGTGTTGCGAAGGCACCTGGGAGAAGAAACGCAGACATGTAACATGGAGGAAGCGCCCAGCACTTCCCTCCCCTCCCCAGCTACCCAGCCCAGAGCAGCCCCCGCCGTGATGAGAAGGGAAGTGCATGGTCCTGGGCATGCTCCCACAGGCCCCTCGGGGAGGAGACCCTGCCTGCACAGTGGCACTGCCCAGACCCGTGTCAACAAGCAAACCCAAGGCCACGCTGGGGGCTACGGGATAGCACTGAGGCACCATGGACATCCGCCCACTGAGGAGCCCCAGGGTCCGGGTCCCTCCTCACCATATGGCCCCCCACGCACCCCTGCCCCTGCGGGCTGCCACTTCCCTCGGGAATGGCAGCGGCCTGGGACTGGTGGAGAAACTCAAGAGCGTGCCCAGCCGGCGGGACGCTGGCGCCCTCACCTGGTGAGAAGAAACACGTTCAACCAGGACATCAGGGTGACCAGCTGGTACCACCCGCGGCCCAGCCACCAGAGCATCCCAGCGGCCGCCTTCCCTGGAAGAGAACACCAGGCGGTCTCGGCATGTGTCCTCGAGACAACCAGGCTCCCAAACGAGGCCCAGCCGGAAGCACCGGGTGGTCTACAGACAGGCCTCTGGAGAGGAGACGAAGCGGCAGGCGGGGCGGGGCGCTGAGAGGTGCTGGCCCTCGCAGCGGGAATGCCCGCACGCTCCCACGTGGGAGCGCGGACGAGCTGCAGAGCACCCGGCATGCGCGTCAGGACACGGGCAGGACTCGGCAGAGGACAGACACCCAGCGCATGCGCCTCGGTCCCAGCCCTGTTGGAAGCCTCTCGTCGGAGCCCGGAGCTCATGCACCCGCAGCGCAGGACACAAGGACCGTCACACAGGGAGCAGAGTGCGGGGCCCTAATGCGGAATCCCCCTCCATGAGGTGGACCGTTCCTGCCACAGCCTCGCAGGGGCAGCGCACACAGAGCCCAAGCGACCACCTGGGGCCACCACAGCCGACCACAGGACCGACAGCACAGCCCACACCACAGCCTGCCCTGCGGCTCCGGTCCTCCACAGTGTCTGCATCGCGATGTGCCCTGGACAGACGAGATGCGGGCGGGGGCGCACTCAGACACGGGGCTCCGGGACACCAGCTCTCTGCAGCTACCACACAAGAAACCCTGACTCACAGGGTTCACCCAAATTCTTTCCCATCAGTGAGTCGATTCCCTTCTCCAGGAAAACGAAAGCAAACCAAGTCCAAGCAAGATGCTGAGACTGGCTTATGAGAACCCCACTCTCCGTCTAAATAGCTTCCGCCCCTCCTGCCTGCAGCACCCCCACAAAGCCCAGCACGGGGGCCGGAGCTGCCGCAGGCTGCAGCTGGTGCCGGCAGGGTTCCCGTGGAGAGAGAAGGAGACGCTGCAGAGCAAATGCAGGCCCAGACCGCAGAGCGGATCAGCATGCCCCCAGTGGAGGGAGGCCCACTCAGGGCCCGGGCGGCGACCGTCCTGCAGCCCACGTGTTCCAGGGAACAAGCGTTCTGGAGCCACGCACAGTGCTGCTGGGTGAGAGGCAACCCGGGGAGCCTCTGCCAGGCAGCCCAGGCCGTGCAGAGCAGAGCACACCTCGGGGTCCCTCCTGTTTGCTTTCTGAGAGTGGCAGCAGAGTGGCGTGCTCGTCTCGGTGTCTGCGTGCCAACTCCTGAAACCCTACAGTGGCTGCTCGTGGCAACACGCAGACATGGGGTACAGAGGGCTGACCTGCCGCCTGAGTCTGTGTGTTAACGAACAGTCAGGGGGCGATGACCTCGGAGGCTCAGCTTTACAAACAAGGCTGCGGGAAAGGGGCCCCTTTCCCAAGCAGGCGCAGGTGTGCACGTGGGGGCATCCAGGTGCGCATGCGTCGCCTGGGGTGGAGGCGCAGGGCGCCGAGCACAGCGTGCTCCCGCAGCGGTGGTGCAGGCGGGAGCAGCCTCTTCTGCACTTTTGTTCCCCCTTCAGGGAGCTCTCTGCCCAGACGTCTAACTGCAGACACGCACAAAGCGTTCGGGAGAGCGAGTCCCGTGTTTCAGACCGAAGTCCGTGGGGCTGCTGCCCGCCTTTAGCAAGCCCCCGAACCCCAGGTACGGACGAGAGAGCACAGGCGTCTGTGGGAGCGCGACAGAGACAGAGCAGACAGCGGGAGAGGCAACCTGTGCGCGAAGAGCCGAGCCGTGCGGTCCCTGCCGCGCCTCCTGTCCCCGGAGACGGCGAGCGGGCGGCCACGTGGGTCTCCAGGCGCTCCGTCCCCTCCCAGCTGTGGCCTGCGGGGGATGGTGACAAGCAGTTAATGTGACAGATTCCTCCACGAGCCTCGTCCGTTAGAAAATGGTGCACGACGAGTTGAAGAGAGGAGGGAGCACAACCATGAGAGCGAGAGACCTCAGAGCACAGGCTACCTGGTGGTCGTCAGCTTCTACTGCACTTGGTGCTGGAGAGAGGCAGGGTCTCAGCGCCGCACCCTGCCCGCCCCCTCGGCGAGGCCCACACCCCTGCGCTGGACAGCGCGCCCCGAGGGCACCGCGCCGGGAGGGCGCTGCGGCCATACTCACACAGCGAGTCCCCGTTCACTCGGAGGCGACCGTCCTCTCTGGGAGACTCCGCCACTGTCATCTTCCCAGTGTGCTGGGAACGAGCTGCAACACACGGGGGAGGGGCTTACCAGGCTCCGCACGGCACGGCCCTCTGAGACCCCCAGGGAGCCGGCCGGCCCTGCTTCCGCACGGCCTGCACGGGCGGGCCGCGACAGCCCGCCCACCGACGCCCTGCAGAACTGGGCGTGCTCAGAGCCTCGGGAAAGGCTCTCCACACGCTGCTCGGTTGCCCGGCCGTTACTTTAAAGAAGGGAACCAGAAACTGAGTGTGTTAATTCTTCACTTAAGACGTGACTTAGAAATACTGTCCACACCCGGACCGACTGCCAGGGACTGGACCGCGTGCAGGGCCCTTGAGCTGGGCTGCGATCCCCTAGAGGGAGCTCGAGGCCACGCCGAGAGCCGCGAGCCGCCTGCAGAGCAGAGCGGTGACGCGCCGCAGGACAGAGGAGCGTTTTCTCCACCTTGAAAGCAGTGTTTGGTGGGAGAAGGAGAAAAAAATTATTTAAATACCTTGTGATTCATGGCTTTTTGACTTATAGCTTTCTGATTCACCATCTTTTGATTCATAGCTTTTCAATTTGTAATTTTCTGATTCATAATTGAGCTTCATTAAAACCACTCGAAAGAGTTGGACTAAGACTGACGAGAAAGATGACGAAGTGTACGTGGCCAGCCACAGAATCCTGTCCACGTAGGACACGCCGCCTAGTGAGAAACCGTGGACACACAGTTAATTCCCCCCGAGAGCCGGCACTTCCGCCCCTGACAAGTCCGACCGCTGACCTCCTCGTTCAGGCACGCGGAGCTTTCTCAATGACGCCAGAGACAGCCCCGGGAAGCGCCGAGACGCGCGTCCCTTGTCCTGCCAGGCAGGACTGCTGACCAGGCCTCTCGCCAGCACAGGACTGAGGTCGGCTCGCCTCCCTGCCACGTCGGCACACACAGTCCCACCCTGGTGCTACCTGCCTGGCTACCCCGTCCTGCTCCGTGCCCGCCTGGAGGACACCCGCAGGGCCCAGCATCCTCCAGGCCGGCCGCCCAGCCGGCTGCCGCAGCACTGGCAATGAGACGACAGAAACGAGTGGGGTGGCCCTCAGAGGCGTCCACTCGGCAATGGAACCGCTGGACTAAGAGGACCTGGCCGTGCTCTGTGGCTCTTTACTGGTGCCTGTGCTTCAGAACATACAACGGGATTCCAGAGACTTTTTCCTATTAACCTAGAGCGTGTGGTGTGACGTTCCCCAAGTCACAATTGCTAGAAACGTTCGTTGCCGGGAAAGTTCCTTCCCTGAGTGGTGGGTGAAGCGGGCCTGCTTCCAGGCGGTCGGTGCACGGGGACCACCTGGGACAGGCCTGTCCCCGGGGTGCGCCCAGGGGCTGCCCGGCCCCCGGTTCGCATGTTTCCTCCCCGGCCCCGCTAAGCCCCGGGGACTCAGAGGGACAGCGTGCAGCCGGCTGGGGCTGGGGCGTCTGAGCCGAGGTGATCTTAGAGCAGTAACATTCGAGTGGAGGCGCAGGCCACAGGCAGGCCGAGTGCACCCTTCCTGCCCTGCTGCGCGCGCTGCTCACCGGATGGGGGCGGGGAGGGAGCAGCTGCTCACTAAGGGTGAGCCCTGGACAGTCTCACGACAGAAAGGACACCAACATCCCACTATCCATCCGTCAAACTGAAAGATTTGTACGGCAGGAAAACATGAAAAACTGGCGAGTCTGTGGGCTGGGCCTCCCAGCGCGGCAGGGAGCGCAGTTGGGGTGCACGTGCAGGGAGGTGGCCGGAGAATCTGGCTGCGTCGGCAGTGCCGCTCGGCAGGAGCTGCTGGACGGACGGGTTCTGAGCCACATCCGAACGCCCTGTGACGGTCTCTTCAGGAGAGCTGCCTTGGTCGGAGGGGCTCACACTGCTCAGCTCCAAAGCTGCTCCCGCGGTCGGGACCGCGGCAGTGTCTCTGCTGGGGTGGGCCAGCTGCTCCGGCTGGCCGAGGGCTCCGTGGTTCTGGCCAGCACCAGGCACAGACACTCGGGACCCCATCTCTCTCGTTAGGCCGCGTCGGTGAGCAGAACCCTGTTCCGTGCCAGCAGGACCGCTGACGGTTCTCCACAGAAGTGGCCGGCCTCTCTGGACCGTTTCCTACCTTCACGGGGGGCACTAAGTGCTGCCTCGCGGGTGCGGGAGGGCCTGTGCTCCACTCTCACTCCCACGGCCTCCGTGTGATGCAGGACGCACAGTGTGACACACCGAGGCGGCCGCGAGGCCCGGGGAGGGCTGGGTGTCAGGGTGTGGCCACGTCTCCAGCCTCCCCTGCTGCTAAGGGACGCCCCTGTCCTGGGAGAGCCGTCTCTTCGCGCACACGCTTCCCGCCAGGACCCTGCTCTGTGGAGGACTGTGTCGGGTCTCGAGGAAAAGCCTTTGGAGTCTGCTAAAGCCTTTTTGATGTGAAGCAGAAGATCACATTTTGTCAACTTGAATCTCCCGAGGTTCAGGACAAGGAACCATCGAGTTCCAGTGGGTCCGCAGCCATCAGCTGTCCGTGTGCCTTCCAGCCCGTCTGCCCGTGCAGGGCAAGTGTGCGCAGCCCCTGAGGGACCGGGACAGGGGTGGAGTGTCCCAGCACACGTGGCTGTTCCGGGGCACCAGCAGAAAACCTGAGCGTTGTCAGACTCTGACGGAGCCAACTTCGATGAAACCACGCACGCAGCAGCAGACGGACGGGAAAAGGAAAGTTAGTGTCAACTGTCGAACAAAACCATGCACGACTGATAGCATCTCAGACAAAACGACGCATTTCTCCAGCTGCGAGGGCACAACTCAGGCGCTGTTGGAACACCGTGAACATACTAGGTGCCACCGAACTGCACATCTTATTGTCGTGGGAGTTTTGCCTCATTTCGAAAAGCACGAGAACTCACAGGGGCGCGTCCTACACGCCGCGGCGCCCTGCAAGGGGGTCTGGAGAGGACAGAGCGGGGGAGGGGACTTCTCTGTGCCGCTGTTCACAGGCTTTTACGTGGGCCCAGCGACAACAGAAAGAAAGGAGACGGGCGCTCAGGCAGGCTGGCGGCGAGCTGCACGCACCTCAGGCGAACGAGCCCACAGGCCGCCCTTGGGTGTGACCCCATGTCTGGGAACCCGGGTGGCGGCCAGCGGGGGCGGCCCTTGCTGGGTGTGGGCGGAGTGGGTTTAGTGACTTCGACTTTCTCCCTCACACACGCCTGTGATTTTCCAGGGTTCTTCATAAACATAGCAGACTTTTAAAGATAAATTGGTTGTTTCTAAAATCACTGTTGTAATCTGAAACAGCAAAGGAGGGGACAAGAGAAGCCCAGAGCAAATAAAAATGCAGCCTGTTATACCTGAAACTGATGTGGAATAATACTGAGTGTACAATGTGATAAAAAAATAACACAGAGGAAAAATGTGAATATATAAAACACGTTCTCTCCTCAAAACCAGTCAAGAGCGCCCAGACCGGCGTGGATCAGTGGGCTGGGCGTTGTCTCGCAAACTGAAAAGTCACCAGTTTGGTCCCTGGTCAGGGCACAGGCCTGGGTGGCAGGCCAGGTCCCCAGCTGGGGACGAGCGAGAGGCAACCGACCGATGTCCCTCTCGTACGTGGATGTCTCTCTCCCGCTCTTTCTCCCTCCCTTGCTGTCTCCCTAACAAAAACAGTCAGCAGCAACGTAGGTCCAAGTCTTTCAGCAACGGATCTCCAGAGGCTCCCCGAAACCCACCCCCGCGGACAAAGCGTGGCTGCTTCCAGTCACACACAGCAGAGCCACTGCCCTCGTGAGAGGCTGTGGGAACGCAGCACGGCCCCCACAGAGCTCACTGGGAGCAAGCGCCTTCACTCCCAGGGCAATGCACGCCGTGCTCCACACCCCAACACACCCCGCCCCCAGGGCCCCCTGGAGACAGCACCCGGCGCCTGCACGGTGGGGCTGCCTCTAGGGTCGGGGACTCTGGGCAGAGCTGGAGCAGAGGGGGTGCAGCCTGCCCTCCCCTTGCTGCTGCCTCCACACTATGTGGCTGCTGACGGGTCGGCACCATGCAGTGGC
Organism: Carollia perspicillata; assembly: GCA_004027735.1. Lineage (NCBI taxonomy): Eukaryota > Metazoa > Chordata > Mammalia > Chiroptera > Phyllostomidae > Carollia > Carollia perspicillata. The sequence continues at coordinate 40,243 of PVKM010004034.1, read as the reverse complement.
CACCACAGACAGAGCCACAAATGCCAGCAGCTGCAACACCATGCCCTCAGCATCTGAGAAGTGGTGACTGACCACCCTGTGCGCCAGGCACGCCCCGGCACACAGCACTTGTGCAAACGCGGCCCTGCCCTCCTGGTACTCTCCCGTCCCCAACAGGTCCCCTGCCATGCGTCCTACAGTGCCAGGCAGACCGGCACGAGGAGTGAGCCCACTGGGGGCCGGAACGTGGAAACAAGGTGAGCATGTTTCCAGTGCAGAGCTGCCTGGCCTGGCCCTGCTGTGTGGGAGCAGTGACCATGGGCAGGAAGTTGGGGACACGTGTGGAGTGCTGGAGCCAGCAGGAGCATCCGAGCCACCTGATGGAACCTGCAGGGGACTCGGGATGCTGGGGACCCTGGAAAGAGCCCGTAGGCTGGCCTGCAGAGGTTGAACAGCTGCCGAAGTCCTGACAGCCACACAGCCCCAGGGCGCCTATGAGGGCCCCTGCCCCAGTGACCAAAGCCAGGACTCGGACGTCTGCCTCTCCTCGCCCGTGGCCGTGGCCGCACCAGGGCCTACAAATGAGGGCTGCCACCCAGCAGGGCCAGTACCAAACAGCCCCGACCTGAAGGCCGAGGGGGCAGTAGAGGCAGGGGCCCACTTGAGCTGCAACTCTGGCGCCCGTGCAGGCCCACAGCACCACATCCCACCTTAGCACAAGGTCACCGAGTTCCAGTGCCCCTGAAACAAAACCCTAACAATGCAACATGGAACTTGAGAGAAGCAGCAAAGCTCAATCTTGCCGCGCTCCGTAAGCTTTTACAGGCGATCCGGAATTCCAATCAGTGTCCGAGGCAGCATGGAACCGTGGCCTGTGCTGCCTGGCCTGCGAGACAAGAACTGGGGGACGGGAGGTCCCTCCTAACTGTGAAGCGGGCGGGACTTACGTTTCTGAGTGTGGTCCCTCGAGTACACCCAGGAGGCGAGGCTGTGGGCGGGGGCGTGCGCGGGGGCGTCCTGGCACGCGGCCAGCCGGCTGCAGGCCCTGCAGGTGTAGCCGTTGCTGCGGGCCACGCTGGCGCCCGTGTCGCCGTTCCCCTGGGCGAAGGCTTTCGTTCCCCCTGGAGGTCCAGAGAGCAGAAGGGGCTGCTGATCGTGCCCCACGGGTGCCCGCCGAGAGCCGCTCTCTTGGGGGGGTAGATGGCGGAAAGCATTACCTTTAAGGTCTCCATCATCATCAAGACCTAAAACACACATATTTTTGCAGTTGAGCTCAAATTATCAAAACACAGCAAGACGCTCAAAAAAACTAAAAACTACAACGGTTAATAAATCACCATTATGGCACTGGTCAACATTTATTTCCTAAAACACCTAAAATTAATGGCAATTTCCCCAGAGAGACACACACAGCCTTCCGGCTGAGGCGGAAGAGCACCTCTGACGGAAGCGCACGTGTGCACCTGTGTGTGCACACACTGCATGTGCGAAGGGCACGGCAGGCTGGGCGCAGTCACAGGACAGGCCCTGCACCTCCGACCCGGTGTCCCCACCCCCGCTTGCTGCCTGCTGGTGGCTCCTGCCCACTGAGCGAGACACGGCACAGACCCGACCTGCGCCAGAGCAGCATACAGAACCCTGGAGCACGTCTGGGCCTCCAGGCCTCCCCAGGGGCCGGCTGCCCACCCGGGGACCTGGCAGCAGGGCTGCGCCCCCACCTGAGCCGGCGCTCCTGAAGTGCCCGCTCCAGCAGGACGGGGACTGCGCTGACGCTGCTGTTCCCACTGTCACTATGTCCACACGGGGTGCAATGGCTCAGAGGTGCCCGCCCGCCCTGCTGCCGAGAGCCACCTGCGGCCCGCAGAGGACAGTGACAGTGCGCTGGCAGCACGGCTGCACCTGCGGCTGGGAGCCTGGAGGACCCTCAGCCTCGCTGGGCTCTGCTGGCCGTGACGTCCCTTCTTCCAGGACAATCAGAAGTGACCACAGGGTAGCTGACTCACCCCAGAAGTGGTCCACTTGGGTCTGTTCTTGGATCAGAGACTCGTCCAGCACGGGTGGCTGGAGACTGGCTGAGCCCTGCGGCCCACTGCTCCGGCCAGCAGTCGCCTGCCTGGTGGCGTGGCTCACACCGAACGCCCGCTTGCTCGCGCCTCCGTGCTGCTTCGCTGTTCTACGAAGAAAGGGGCACGGAGCAAACTCACAGGCTGTTCCTTGTTCACGCAAACTGATGATATTTCACCAACACAAACCCTTTGAGCATCCAGGGTTTTTAAGGCAGCATTTCTGGTGTCTTCCCATTGTGATGAGACACATGCTGATTTGGAAAAGGGATCCTAGGCTGGGGTCTAAGAGCTCCTTCTGCGACTGTTTCAATAAGACAGTGTCCGCACTGATTTCGGGCTGTATGACTCCAAAGTAGTTAACATGTAAGATAACAAGTATCGGAAACAGCCTCGGCATAAAAATAAAAAAGTACGTACCTTCTAGACGTAAGCCCTCCCCTCCCCTGGAGAACAAGCAGCCACGCACTCGTGGCTCCTGCCCCACGTCTCCCACCAGCACAGACGGCGCTGCACCAGGTCCAGTGAGCAAAGGCTGTCCTCTGACGTAACACCCACCCTCGTCTGGAGCGCAGGTGACAGGGCCAGGGCCTGGGAAACCAGCACCGTGCGCACTGCAGGCTGCCTGGACCCGGGGCGAGCGCCCCCTCGGCGGGACCGTGTGGGTGAGAGCAGGCGGCGCAGACACGGCCCCGTGTCAGCGCGGCGTCAGGAGGCCCGGGCCCGGCTGGGCGTTCTCGCGCTGCACACCGTGCTGGGACTGCCCACGGCCCCTTCGCGAGCCCCAGGGTGGGGAGCAGAGCCTCCGTCTCAAAATAAACCCTGAGGTGAGCGCCAGGGGCACGTACCGTGCCCGGTCCTGACAGAGCCCTTCCGGAGAGCAGGCTGGTCCCTCCCCTGAGTGCAGCCCACATAGCTGTCACACTCACACACGGGCCGTCCCCACCTGGCTCCCGACAGAAGTGGCAACGGGCACACCAGAGGTGATGAGTGGGCAAGCCACCCACCCCCGTGAGCACCTGTCTGCAGCAATTCAGTGAACAGACTTTCTGCACGGGCCCCACCCTACACAGCCTGAGGCGGGGCAGCCGAGGGCCAGGCCCTGCTGCACGGGAGAGCCACGTCCCTGGGGACAGGTGCGGGGCAGGTGCCCACGCCCTCTCGGGGCTCTCAGAGCGGGAAAGCCTTGGCTGTAGAGCACCAGCACGGGCACCCCCACGCTGCAGAGGCCGTGTCAGCCCTCGCCCACAGTGGAGCCCAGATGCCGAGAGGGCCTCTGTGAGCACACAGGGCCCTCCACTCCAGGTGCGGTCTCACAGCCCAGCGTGCGTGGCTTGCACATGTATGAGTGCAGAGGAGCGGGGCTCACCTGGCCGCTCTGTCCCTCAGGGAGGCCGTGCTGCCGGGGCAGGCATCTGCGTGCCCTGCCTGGCTGCCCTCCGTGCCACGCGAGGTGGCAGCCAGGCGCAAACTGCGGCGGGACATCCTGGGAGAGTCAAACACGGGGTCCAGTCTGTGCTCTGTCTCGAAGTCCAGAGCATCCGAAGAGTAGCTTGAACTGGAAGGAAAATCGTGTCAGAAATAAGCGAGGCTCACGGCACCGTTTTTGCAATGGACAAAAGCAGCGATGGCCACGGCGTGTGACCTGTGGTAAGCTTTTAAGAACAGCCACTGCAGTGTGACGACTCTTCCAGAAGCACGGTAAGCTGGCACCCACATCAGTGCCTATGAGGTCGGTGCCCCGGGTGCCCGGTGTGGAAGCCCAGGGCCACCCTGAGACTCGCTTCCCAATGTGCCAAGTTCAGGAGGACCCCCACCTGAGGGCCAGCATGTCAGCCTACGCCTGCTCGCGCAGCGCAGACACAGTGACCACACCACAGCAGGGAGCCCCAGACACACAAGTCACCCCGTGGGCCTGTGGACGCAGGACAGGAGGGGCGGGTAACCAAATCACCAGGCTGCTGGGCCGCTAGCTTTCCCCAGCTAGAGACATGCCCACAACAAAGGGCTCACGGAAGGGCGTGTCCTCTGTGCAGCCAGCAGGCTTTTCCAGATCAAGAGACCCTCACTGAGCACCCACTCTGGCCCGCCTTTGGGGTGGGGCCACACCTCCTCACCTGGCCAGCCAGTCCAGGCGGTCTGGGCACGCGCAGAGGCCCCCCTCCCTCAGGACTCACATCGCAGCAGTGGGCCCCAGCCTTTTGGGCACCAGGGACCAGTCTCGTGGAAGACAGCTTTTCCACGTGCACGAGGGGAGAGAGGGTGGAGTGCAGGCCAGCCGGCCCTCCTCGCCCCTCCTGCTGTGCGGCCAGGTCTGAAGCCCTCCTGTTCCCTGGGAGGCCACCGCCCCGGGGGCGGGAGCCCTGAACCGCAGGGTCACCACCAGCGAGGGTCACATCTGCAGGAGGTGACCTCCCGCCCCACGGGGAGGAGGGCTTGTGCGCAGGGCATGTGAAAGGGGGCAGGGAGAGGGGAGAGGACGCGGAGGAGGGTGTCCCGACAGTGAGGCGCCCTGGCAGGTGGCAGGGAGCAGCTTCAGGACGACCGCAGAATGGACTCGGAAACCCGAGGGAAGGGGACGGGCGTCGGAACGTGTCTGCCAGTCGGTTTCACAAAGACAGTTTCCGAGTCAGACTCCTCCTGACCTCATTAGATCTGACACTAAACGTGTGTGGTCACAGCCACAGTGAGTGACAGTCGGCATCCCCGACAACAGGGCGTGACGCGCCACGCCCCCCTCCGGAGGCTGCTGGGCAGCCCCTGGCACCGAGCCTCGCGGGGCGTGGGAGGACACCGAGGGCCTGAGCTGGGTGTGAGCTGGAATAGCCGCGGTTTCCTTCCAGGGACAGCTCACACGACTGCGGTGCTAGTGTAAGCAAAGCACGTTATTTCAGACTGGAGTCCATCCCGTAGGTGGGGACCCCCACGCCCCCGCCCTGGGCGTACAAGACAGTCCTTCACAAGCCTGACATCGGGACACATCGGTGACGCCCAGGCCTGCCCCACTCTGTCCACGCCCCAGACCAGGCGGGACTCGCGGCTCTGCCCCCCTCCCCCAGCACACCCAGGCACACTGGTGCTAGCTTGGGTGCGTGGGCCCTGCCTCTCTGGCACAGAGCCCCGAAGCTTCCACCATCAGAAGCGGGGTCCAGGCCTGCAGTTTGCAGAGAGCACTGGGAAGAAGCCGCTGGGGGGATGTCGCAGCAGCGAAGCGGACCACCCACCTTTGGGGGAGGGGGACAGACAGGACCCGCCCTGGCTTCCCCGGCCCTGGGCTGCCCGACACCTGGAAGGGCTGCCTCTGCCCTCACGGGCAAACGCGGAAGGGAGGTGCTCCAGGGTCACGCGTCCAGTCCACACCAAAGGGAACGTCTGTCCACACAGAAAACACAGCAAGACCTGGAAGGTTCTCTTCAAACTGGTCACAGAGATGCCCAGCCCCCAGAGGTAAAGGCGGCTGGGTTCTCAGCAGGGGGCAGGGCAGGGGAGGGGAGGGGAGGGCAGGGGATGGGGTGTGGGATTGGCCCATCCCACGGGGTGGGAGCTGCCTGCTCTCCATCCCTGGGCTGGGGTCCCAACCGCCCTGTGAAACAGGCAGCTCCAGAGAGGCATGTGGGGCCCACGGAGTGTGACCCGAGCGTCTGCAGAGGGGGCCACACAAGTGCCAATGGTGGTGTTCAGGGGACTTCACTGACTTTCTGTGAGGTGGAGGTTGGGGGGGCAGGGGTGGCACAGAGACCTGAGAGACACAACTGGACGTGAAACAGACAGGAAGTGTAACTCAGAGAGCACAGACCCCAGAGGCACCGTCAGCCCCCCGCCCAGCCGAAGGCTGCAGTTTGGTTCTCCCGTCAGGGTTGCCTGGTTACTGGCGCTCATGCCTCTTGCTTTCCTGATGAGACTGTGGGATGATTAGACTTCACAGGAGAACGGGCCCTGAGGGTCACAGTGGCACCTCAGTGGCTGTCGTCACTTCCTCCCAGAGCCCAGGACAAGTGCCGAAGCCCACCGCTCTCCTGACAGTCTGTTCCGACGCACCTCAACTGCAAGACTATAAACGCCGCCTGCACTTGGAAGCCAGGGACCCACGGACACGGGGCAGCTTGGGACTGGGGCGTGGGCAGCGAGCCCATCCGTGGGCCCGCAGGCACCGCAGGCCCGCGCCCTGACGCGTCTGGCCCGACAGCAGTGCGCTGAAGTCCCTGCGTCGGCCTCCCACTCCGCTTCTTCGTCACCCTCTGGACTGCACCTCCCGCCCTCCCGCCTCCCGGCCGTGATGCCCTGCGCTGCTGGCCTTCTGTCCCTGGGCCTGGCCAGGTCCCCACTGAGGCTCCCCAGCTCTCTGCCCAGTTCTAGTCCCCTGCAAGCCACCAGGAGGTCGGGGTGCCTCCCATCTGCCCCCATCCGCACAGGTCCTCGCTCCTGCGTGACAACCATGGGGTCACCTGGTGCCTGGTGGTCAGAGCCACCGCTGTCTGCCCCTCCTCAACCCCAGGGCCACCCCCCCACTTCTGGCCCTGCTTCTGTCGCCCCAGCAGAGAGGGGGCAGCATCTCAGACAAGCCCCCCTGGGGTTCCTCACCACGGGGGCCGCACACATCACGCCCGCCCCCTGCTGAAAGAGGACAAAACTGAGCGCGGCCCCTTCCCTGCCCTCACCAGCCCCGTGTTGGAAGAGGCGCCCACCCCGTGCCCGCCTGCCCAGGCGCTGCACGGCCGGCTCGGTCAGCGACTCCTGTGGCCAAGGACCGGGCCTCCTCCAGTGTGGCCTCCCGCAGCGTCTGCTGGCTGCTCACAGCCCGGCCCCTCCAAGTGCTCCGTCCTCTTCTGCACCCACAGCCCTTCCCCGCCTCTCTTCGCAGTGAAACCCACTTCCCCAGAGACTGAGGGCCTAAGCCCTCCTCTCCTGCACGGCGTGCCCCCCTGACGGGAGGCCACGGGAGCACCGGGGACAGGGCCTCCCTGACCAGGGCCACGCTCCCCAGGGTGGCCTCGCCTATCACCTGAGAGGTGTGGGACTCCAGGGTGTGGGGCCAGCAGGTGACACCGACCGACCTCCACACCAGGGGGGCGAGCGGACACCGTGAGCCTCCTCTGCTGGAGCAACAGGAAGTGCCTTCCGGACTGTCGTCATGGCAACAGACAAAGGGAAACCTGCGACTGACCAAAGCTCTGCCCCTCACTACAGCTTCCGGGAAGCACGGGTCGCAGCGTCGGAGCAGCGCACCCGACGGCACGTGGGGCCCTGCTGGGGCCGACTGTCCGCTCGCGGCTGTTCCAGGGAAGCGGGTGTGAGCTGCGGAAGGGAGCCCCTGGGAGCTACTCCCAGTCGGAGGGCTCTTGGGGAGAGCGATGCCTTCGAGAGGCTTGTTCCCGGGTCCACAGTGTCGCCCTGGTCGCCAGTTTCCCTGGCAGGAACGCGTGTCAGCAAAGTGGACACAGCGTCCAGGACACGGACAGAGACCTCGCAGGCGAAGGCCGTGCGCCCGGAGCCCTCCCCGGAGCAGTGGCAGTGAGGGGAGAACAACGCCTCACCCTCCGCGGGCCCGGGGGCCTGCACACGCCCCGGCACCTCCCAGGCAGCCAGGCCCGACTGCCACCGCCTCCTCTCAGAAACCAGCCGTGAGGCCGGCTGCGAAGGCGGAACGCACACCACAGAGCGGTGCTCCTGAGCCGCACGGAGCGGAACAGCAGTCGCGCCCTGGCGCCAAGCGCACGCGGCTTGCTGGGAAACACCACGGGGCTTCAGCCGAGGAGAGTGTGCCGCTGCGCACAGGGCGACGGGGCCTGGACCTGCGGGTGAAACCACACAGTCCTCGAGCGTGAGGTGGGACTGACGCTGCTGCCCCAAGTGTTCCTGACGCAGCCCGTCGGGGTTTCTCTCCCTCTCCCCAGAATCACAAAAAGATACCCTCCAGTGTTCTTAACGCTTCAATCACATGTTTGCTCGTTGAGGACAAGCCACTGGGAAACCACACAGCGCTGTCCTGCGGGCCGCAGACGTTTGCTGGGACGCAAAGGCCTCCCAACCACCGGTCGCGTCCTGGCCAACGTGGCAGTGAACTCTCCTTCAGCACTATCCCGGGACTGTGTGACACCGAGGCTCCCTTTCGGCCATCCTTTCTGCTCATGAACTAGAGACGTGAAGGGCAAGTCAGCACCCGCGAGACCCCAGCCACAGCCACAGCGGCACACGGAGCAAGAACAAACACGGGACTCTGGTGGGAGGAGGCCCGGCTCCTGACACCCGGGCGGCCTCAGTCCTGTGGGGGGCCCCCCTTCCCAGGACGGCGGGGCAGCTCTGAAACGTCAATCACAGGACCCTCCCTGCCACTGCCCGCCCTTCTTGGGGCCACAGCCCTTGGGGTGGGGCCTGAAACGGGATTCCTTTGCAGTGAGGGAGTCACCATACACGCAGCCTGCCAAACAGCCTCACATCTCCGTGTCGGTCTGGTAATCTCACGGGGGTGGAGTTCCTCACGCTGTTCACGGCCGTTTCTCTCTCTAAACGTGACCTGTGGCTGCAAGTCTCACTGAGGCCCACCCATTCAGCGCCCAAGAGGTGGCCAGACGCCGCCGCGCTCACCTGAGTGCGTACGTGTAGCCGGTGTTCTCGGGCACACACTGAGGCGGCGTGTACGTGTGCAGCCGGGAAAAGTCCATGCTCAGGGCCTCAGGTCATGCTGCAGAGGGGGGAGAGAGCAAGGCAGGGAGTTAGGGCCAGAGCACACGGACGGGCAGGCGGGGCCGGGGCTCGGTCCGCTGGGCCGAGCCAGCCGAGCAGCTCTGGCTGCAAAGGGGAGTGGTGCGGGGACACTGCTGCTCTGCTCGGTCCCTGCAGCGATGTGCCCTTTGGAGCACCCGGGGAGACCCCAGATCGACGGACTCATAATCACGAAAACTGGCGCACTTCCCAAAGAACGGCGGGAGTGACCGAGAACCCTGTGCAAGTACATTTTCAAACTCCCAAAGGTGTCAGGTGTTCCCCTTCCTCTAACACAGGGTTCCACTGCTGCCAACGGAAACAGTGCACTCCTGCGGCCCGGCCAGGGGCACCCCGCGCTGCTCCGGAGAAGCACCCCGGAGTCAGGAGACTGGAGGTGAACAACACGTGAGCCTCAGGCACTGTTTACACTCCTATTTTTCCCCAAAAGAAAATATTATTTTTAAATTGAAGTGTCGAGCACATGGTTTCTCGGGCTGTCCTCTTGGTGCCGTTGAAACAACTCCAACTTCCCTCTGGCTAAAAACACACTCTCTCTCTCTCATAAACACACACAACACACTCCAAATTTTTTTAAAAAAAGCTCACAGTAGTAATGTGAGTCCTGATCTGTTGTTGAATAATCTAAAGGAAGATAAAAGTTAAAAAAAGACCACTGTGGGCCAAAAACATTTATGTGCAAATGACCGATTTCTCCAGGAACAGAACAACCCTGAAATGTGCACGAAAGCCCAGAAGACCCCGAGGAGCCCGAGCGGTCCGGAGCAGGAGGCCCGCGGGAGGACTCGCGCTCCCCGATCCCCACTGTGCCCAAGCGCGCCAGCAGCCGACACAGCACAGGCTCTTGTAACAGAGAGCCCGGGAGTGCCCCCACCGTGCTCCGCCACTCGGTTTACAGCAAAGAGGTCAAGAACAACGGGGAAAACAGCCTCTTCAGCGAGCGGCTGCAAGACTGGACAGTCCCATGCAAGAGTGAAAGCAGATCGCCCGGTGCACGCGGACGCAGGGCCTGGACCGGGGCCGGACAGTGAGGGGACCCGAGCTCGAGCTCTCTGACGGGGTCTCGGCGCTCACTTCTCGGCTGTGACTCCACGGCAACGGCAAACAAGCAGGACATCGAACTAGAAGGTTTCTGCACAGCAAAGCACCAATCGACGCGAAGAAAAGACAACCAACCACATGGGAGGAAACACTTACAGATGACACATCTGATGAGGGGTTAGCATCTAAAACACACAAACGACTCAACAGCAAAACACCAAATAACGCAGTTGACAAACAGGCAGAGGACTGAACAGACATCGTCCCAGAGGGGACACACAGGTGGCTGCCAGGCACGCGAGCTGGTGCCCACCACCGCTCCTCGCCAGGGAAACGCAAACCCGAACTGCGGGGAGCCGCGCCTCACACCGGCCAGCACAGCTGACACCCAGACGACAAGGGACGAGGGAGCGCGTGCAGTGTGGGTAGGGGCGCAGCCTGGGGCAGCCACGCGCTCTCCTCAACAGGTACAGCTGGAGCTGCGATTCCGACGTTACCCAAAGAAGATGAAAACACGAACTCGCAAAGACACATGCCCCCACCCCCCACCCCCGCTCCGGTCCCTGTAGCACAGGGTGGCAGCCGCGTGCCCACCGCCTGGCGCTGTGGGGCGCGCACAGGGGGCAGCCTGGCCGTGGAGCGAGACCTGGCCGTTTGCAGATGGCTCGGGGGACCGGGAGGGTGCTGTGCGGAGTGAAGGGACTCAGACACACAGTCTCTCAGGGAAAACTAGTTTTCAAAACATTTAGCCCTGGCTGGTGTGGCTCCATGGGTTGAGTGCCGGCCTACAAACCGAAGGGTACCCGGTTCGATTCCCGGTTAGGGCAGGTGCCTGGGTAGTGGGCCAGGCCCCCAGTAGGGGGCGTGTGAGAAGCAACCACACAGTGATTTTCTCTCCCTCTCCTTCCCCCTCCTTCAAAAATAAATAATTTTTTAATTAAAAAAACATTAAAAACTGTTTAAAATAAATAAGCAAAAAAATTATATTTGAGAATAGACTGGTGGCTGCTAGAGGTGGGAAAAGGGTGAACTGTGTGGGTTTGTTTCTCCTTAGTTTAAACAAATTTAATTTTTAAATGAAATTAACTTAATCACTGACTCTACAAGCTAAGACAAATGTATTTGGATCCACACTGCTCTCTTTCACACGGCCCCGAAGTCTGTCCACGCCAGCACCAGTTACCCCTGTGTGCGCCTCCGCCCCAGCCACCCACCCCCATAGTCACCACGCTGCCATCCCTGTTTGTGGGTTCTTTCTTTTTTTTTAAGTCCAAACATTCTTTAAAAAATTAAGTACACGGTTTATATATAAACACTTTCCTGCACTTACTAACTTCACGAATACCAACCACTCCTGCATTGTGAAAGCCATTTCCTGGGTCTGCAGCCCCACCCGGCCCAGCCCGCCAGCCCCGGGGGAGCACGCTGGCCTCCTCACCTGCCCTTGCTCTGCAAAGCCGCCGACTGAGGGCTTCACCCGGGATCTGCTCTGTGGCCTCGCTCCTGCTTTGTCTACTCTACCCCACCCTTCAGGGCTGGCCCCACGCCCTCTGAAGAACAGATCCCAGGAGGTCCCCCCACCCCAACCTAGTCGGGGTCTCCTCCCCTTACGACAGCCCAGATCACAGGGCTCAGTGGGGCCAGGTCTCCTCCCTCCCGGTGGGGGGGGCGGGCAGAGCCACACCCAGTGGCAGGGCGCTCTGGGCCTCCGCCCACAGCAATGTTTAGCAGTGGATCGCTAAGCAACCGCCACTGCTGCTGCCCAGGGAGTGGTGCTACTGCCCCACCGTTGTTTATCCTCTGGGGTGTGTGAGTGGCTTTTTTTATTTTTCAAAATGTATTTTATTGATTGCGCAGTTACAATTGTCCCAATTTTCTCCCTTCGTCCCCCTCCATCTGGCAACCCCCTTCCCTCCAGCATTCCCCACCTTTGTTCATGTCCATGGGTCGTACACGAGTTCTGTAGCTTCCGCACTTCCTGTACTGTTCCTGCCTCCCCATCTGCTTTCTCCCCACCCCGATGCGTCCTATTCTCTGTACCTTGTCCCCCTTCTCCCCCCTCTCTCCCCACTGACAACCCTCCACATGATCTCCATTTCTGTTCCTGTTCTGTGTGTTTGCTTCATTGCTTAGATTCAGTTGTTGATAGTTGTGAATTTGTTGCCATTTTAATGTTCACAGTTTTCATCTTTTTCTTAAAGAGGTCCCTTTAACATTTCATATAATAAGGGCTTGGTGATGATGAGCTCCTTGAACTTGACCTTATCTGGGAAGCACTTTATCTGCCCTTCCATTCTAAGTGAAAGCTTTGCTGGATAGAGCAATATTGGATGTAGGTCCTTGCCTTTCATGACTTGGAATACTTCTTTCCAGCCCCTTCTTGCCTGCAAGGTTTCTTTTGAGAAATCAGCTGACAGTCTTACAGGGACGTCTTTGTAGGTGATTGTCTGCTTTTCTTTTGCTACTTTTAAGACTGTCTACCTTTAACCTTTGGCACTTTAGTTATGATGTGTCTTGGTGTGGTCCGCATTGGATCCAACTGGTCTGAGACTGTGTGGGCTTCCTGGACTTGTATGTCTGTTTCCTTCACCAAATTAGGGAAATTTTCTTTCATCATTTTTTCAAGTAAGTTTTCAGTTTCTTGCTCTTCCGATTCTCCATCTGGCACCCCTATGACTTGGGTGTTGGTACATTTGGAGATATCCCAGAGGTTCCTTACCAGGGGTGTCAAACTCATTTTCATCAAGGGCCACGTCAGCCTTGCAGTTACCTTCAAAGGGCCAAATGTAACTTTAGGTCTGGATAAATGTGACTGCTCCTTAACAGTTAAGCGAGAGCTCGGCACTGCTGCCGGGTAGAAATAAGGTGCCAGGTTGGACAAAACAAGGTGGAGGGCCAGATTAGGCACGTGGGCCTTGTGTTTGCCGCCTATGCCTTAGACTGTCCTTGTTTTTAATTCTTTTTCTTCCTGCTCTGATTGAATGCCTTTTCCTTCCTTCTGCTCCAAATCGTTGATTTGAACCTCAGCTTCATCCCCTCCACTGTTGGTTCCCTGTAAATTTTACTTTATTTCACTGAGTGTAACCTTCATTTCTGCCTGGGTCTTTTTTTTGCTGTTGCAGTACCAATCAGTTCCTGGAGCGTCCTGATAACCACTGTTTCGAACTCTGCATCCGATAGTTTCATTTAGTTCTTTTTCTGGGGCTTTGCTCTGTTCTTTCATTTGGGCCATTTTCTTTGTCCCCTCAATTTGACACCCTTGCTGTGTTTGTTTCTGTGTATTAGGCAGAGCTGCTTTGACTCCCTGTCTTGGTAGTGTGGCCTGCTGTAGAAAAGGCATCTGTAGCGCTGGCTGGTGTGACTCAGTGGACTGAGCAAAGACTAGACTGTGACCAAAAGGGTGGCTGGTTCGATTAATTCCGAGCTGCCAGACCGAGTGTGGAAAAGCATGCGCCCCAGGAGACGGTGGGCTGAGAGCCCCCTTCACATGGAGGGGAAGGTGCCTTCCAAGGTCCCCCCTCCCCTGTCCTCACTGTTGGAGGCCACCCAGGCTGGCAGCGCAGGCCAGAGGACAGGACCAAACTTTGGTCACAGACCTCAGGAATTCAGTGTCTTTACAAACATGCAAGTCCTAGCAGGGCTTTACGGTTGGAACTAAGCTTCTCCTTATGCCACACTGGGTTTCTCCTTTAACACCCCGGCCTTTCCTAGCGCATTCGGTCACACCGCCATCGGGCAGGGCCGATGGAAACTTCACACAGCTCCGCTGTGGCCTGGGACGCTTCGGTGCCCAGGGAGCTGAGCTCTTCGACCACGCACGACTCAAATCTGCGCTATTTAGGGTGTCCGTACTCGCCTGTGACAATCTAGAAAACACCTCCAGTCACACGGGGTTGAAAACAGAGCTTCAAGCAAATGGCACAGCCGAAGGATGACAAGACTGCCAGGGTCTGCAGTGAGCTCGCACCCCAACTTCTCAGGAAAGGCTCGGCTCCGGAGGAAGGCCGGAGTGGGGGGTGGCACCTCCTTCCACCGCCACACCCCGCAGCGTCACCCCAGCAGGCGGTGCTTATTCAACAGCACATCAGGCGCTGTCTGCAGAGGTCAGCGTGTCACACATCGGGCTGACCGTGAGCTGATCTGGTCACTGACGAAGGGGACGGAGACGAGAGCGAGCCCAGCTGTCCAGGATGACCAACATGGCTGTCTGACCAGGAACCCCAGGAACGGCCTCCTCACCCGTTTAAACAGCACGCAACCCCTGAACCCGCCTTCAGAACCTGTGCACAGAGAGAAGCGCTATCCAAGGGGACAGTGACAGACAGGACCTGTCCCAGCTCTGGGCGCAGCTCCAGGCACCGCCACCTGCCAAGAGCCCTGAGGAGGGGCGGGAGGGGAGTGGGAGCTGACAGCCAAGGCCTGCTGGCGCGCTTTGTGAAGGTGGTCCCTGGGGACCTCCCAGAGGGAAGGGCGGCGTGGGGGTGTGGCACAAATAGACACACCCACACTGACACCACTCCAGCCTCGCCACGCCTCGATCGCCCGGTGCTCAGCTCCACCGGGGCCAGGCATCCATTCGGGCGTGCGTCACTGCGTCCCCATGAATGACACCAACTTCTAAAACCAACTCCAAGATGCCTCTTTAAAAATCAGACTAAAAAGAAGCAGTGCTAAATCTTAACATCGTATCTCTGCTTGGAATCTTAATTCTGTTACAACCAAACATTGTAGAGACGGATAACAACATTAGTTATCTCTGCCTATAGATTTAAAAGGTCGCCCTTGGGTGAGACGTGACCACGCCCCCAGGACCCTGCTCCCTGGCATTGCTTCTGCCCCGTGACACTCGGGAACCGGCCCCACAGCTCGGGGTCACTTCAGAGCAGCGCAGTGGCGTTCCCAAACACCTGACTCACACGGAGGGCAAAGCCCTGGATGTGAACTGATCGTTTAAAACAGCAAATCAGAAACAAGCAGCTATAACCTGAAAATGTTTGAAAGGGCTTTATGGGATGCTATGTACACCTAAGGATGGTTTTAAAGCACCCAGGAAAACCCTGGCTGGTGTAGCTCCGTGGATTGAGCACGGGCCTGTGAACCAAAGAATCACAGTTTGATTCCCAGTCGGGGCACATGCCTGGGTTGCAGGCCATTTCCCAGAGGGGGATGCACCAGAGGCAACCATACGTTGATATTTCTCTCCTTCTCTCCTTCCCTTCCCCTCTAAAGATACATAAATAAATAAAAAATCTAAAAAAAGGTAATGTTTCAAAAAAAAACACCCAGGAAAATGCCACACTACATTCAGTGCCGAACCACGGAGAGGGGGACTTCTCCTTTCCACCTACTCCCTTCGGTGCAGTTACAGCTTTTTCAGCAGTAAGTATTGGCTGTGTGACAATCAACTGAATAAATATTACTTTCAAAAAGACAAAATAAGCCCTGGCTGGTGTGGCTCCGTGGATTGAGCATGGGCTGCAAACCAAAGGGTCACCAGTTCGATTCCCAGTCAGGGCACATGCCTGGGTTGCAGGCCAGGGCCCCAGTGGGGGCCACGTGACGGGCAAGCACACATTGATGTTTCTCTCCCTCTCTTTCTCCCTCCCTTCCCCTCTCTGTAAAAATAAATAAATAAAAGCCTTTTTGAAAAAGAAGAGATAATTGTTTGATGTGAGGCAGTGCGGGTGGCTGTGGCCCCCGCTGAGCGAAGAGCTCCCCCACCCCCTGGGAAGACGCAGCCCCTCCTCCTGCTGTGCCCGCTGCGGGGTGCCTGAGCTGACACACCTCAGCCCCGCACAGGGAGAACCGCTGTGCCAAACACAGCAGGGATACACACTGTGAAATAGGGAGCACGACAGAATAAGAAACAGAAGTCAGCTATTTTCGGCAGCAGCTCTGCACAGAAAGATGTCTTCTTGCCAAGATGTGAGGTCTCTTTCCTTTTCCTGGAAGTGATGGGACAGCAGGGAGGGGTGGGGCCAGCCCTGTCTGTTTACACAACAGCAGCCCAGTCTCCCGGAGCTGAGCTCGGAGCACGGCCTCCCAGCCAGGACCCCAGCTCCCCAACAGCAGGGCTCTTCTGCTGCACTAAGGCTAGGGTCAGGAGGTCACTTCCAGCTGGTGGCTGGGAGGGGCCCTGCAGAGCCCAGACACAGTGCCCTGGGCAGGCCAGGGGAACGCCCATGCGGCTGTCCCCCTGGAAAGAGCTCCGGCACCTGCTGCTCCTAACAGTGGAGTGTGGGCTCTGGGGGTCCGGGGACCACGCCAGCAGGTGAGGCTGTACGGGCCGCAAATCACACGCTCAGCACACAGGTCAGGGACACCCCGCCAGCTACTGTGCCGGCTGCACTGGAGTCTTCCCCTGACTCTCACACCAGGCCTGCCAAGGCCTTCCCTGAACCAAGGACACACGAACGGTCCGATTCGGACACCATCACCCCTACTGGTCAGACTTCTAAGCTTGCAGCCACGCCTGCAACCCCTGTGAAAACACCAGGCTGGAGAGCATTTCCGCCAGCGGTCACTCAGCCTGTCCCCCGCCCCCCGGCAGCACGCTCCCTCCAGGGCATCACCCTTTTCCCTGCTGTCCCCTGGCCACACCTCCACCCGCTGGCATCGGACTGGACTTCCTTGAGGGTGGGCATGAGCCCTGCCTGTGGGGCACTCTGGCTCACTGCTGTGCCCTGGGGCCGGAGACACTGGGAGTGCTCCCCGCCTTCTCCCAGAACCCTGCCCCAGGGCTGCCCGGACAGCCAGAGCAGCGAGGGTCCCTAGCCCTGGTCCTTCTCCCAGGGCTGCGGGCACGGCCATTCTCTTTCCTCGTCTCCTTGGGACGGCCTGTCCGCTCCCCTGCCCAGCTTACCACAGCAACACCAGGGACTACAGAGGCAGCACTGCGTCTGCATGGCCGAGGCGAACGCCGTCTCCCCACCACCCCTGTAGTGCTTGTCCCCCCAAAGACAAGGCACCCGGCTGAAAAGGTCTGCAACCTGAGGAACAAGTAAAGAAATCGCTGAATCAGTCTTTTTCCTGCCCAGACAGAGCTCACATCCTCCAGTCGCGTCGACAGAGAGCACACAGAGGAGACCGAAGGGCCGGGGCCAGAGCAGGCAGCTCTGTCCTCAGGCTGCAGCCCTTGGGAGCCCGGCGCCCCCGTGGAGACCGACCTGCACCTCCTTGCCCACGACGCAGTCTGGGGCCTGCAGGGCGACCAGCACCACCGTCAGAAAGCGCCTGCCACCTGGCTTTCACCTCCTGAACCACAGCCCCCCGCAGTGACCACTGGGCGAGTGTCCCCATGCAACTGAACGGGAGACAGGGCGGCCAGCCAGCCAGCACGCCTCATCACAAACAGAACTCCAGCTGCAAGCTGGTGAGGGGCCACGCGGGGTGAGGGCGAAGCGGCGTGTGAGAGCCGGCCATCTGAGTCCTCCCTCTGCTCCCCTAGGTCTGGCCGGCCCCGAGGTTCCACACACAGACCCACAGGGTCTGGGCTAGCCCAGTCTCTTTCCTCTGAAAATCGAGTCTGGTGAGCAGCCACAACAGCAGTGAGTTCCAAATTTATGGAACGGGTGTGTTTCCCATCAACTGGACAGCACTGCACTGCAGGTGGCAGGGAGCACAGCCACGCCAGGGGCACGCTCGCAGCCCAGGCCCGTCCAGCACGAGCCTCGGCTGTGCGTGGCCACCGTCACTGCCTACTTCCCGCCTGCCCGGGGGCCCAGCTGTGGCCCCTCCTTCTGCCCTGCGACCAGCCACTGGGTGCGAAGCAGCAGTGGCCGAGGGGCCTCGCTGCACTCCAGGGCTCTGCCTCACCTGAGAGCTTACAGCTTCATCCCACGCCACCTCTCCTACCCAACGGGTGGCCTGGCACTTCCTGCGAGCTAGTCCAATCAGCCGTCTGCAGAATCTGGAGACCACTGAACCACGCTAAACGCAGGGCGGGAGCCGACGGGGAGGAGCCGACAGCCAGTCAGACGCCAGCGGCTCTGAGAAAGGACCACACAGGGGCTCCCGGGTGGAGACGGTGCACGGAGCACAGGTGCTGTCGGTGCCGCTCTCTCCGAGACCCCCTCTGCAGCGGGGCTTCTTCAAAGACACACACACACACGTATACACAGGTCTATACATACATATACGCACAAACCCCAAAGAACGAAACCCTCGGGAGAGAAGATGGCAGTAGGGAAGGTGGGAGCTACGGGACAAATGGACGGCTGAGAACAGACAGGCCAGGAAACCCGGGGCCCCCGCTGTGCCACAAGGAGCGCCTGGAGACACCAGGGTCCCGAGACCTGAGAGCGGTCCTGTGTCCGGGTGCCAGGGAGGGGGCGGGATGGATCTGCACACAGGAGGGGCGGAGCAAGCGGAGTCTGTGGGAGAAGCAGTCGGGCAGGGCCACGCAGTCTTCTCAGGTGGGCAGGAATACTTCCTTCTGTGATCAAAACACTCAGCAAACTAGATTAGAGGGACACTCCCTCAGCCAACCAGAGCCCTTACTAAGACCCACGGCGACTGGCTGGTGTGGCTCAGTGGACTGAGCACCAGCCTGCGAACCAAAGGGTCTCGGGTTCGATTCCCAGTCAGGGCACATGCCTGGGTTGCGGGCCAGGTCCCCAGTGGGGGCCACATGAGAGGCAACCACACAGTGATGTTTCTCTCTCTTGCTCCCTCCCTTCCCCCCTCTATAAAAATAAGTAAATAAAATATTTTAAAACCCACGGCAAGCCTCTGAACCTGCGGGGAAAGACCAGGAGCTTCCCTGGAAGGTCAGGAGCAAGCCCAGGCTGCTGTGCTCGCCGCTGCCCCCCAGCTCTGTGCCGGGGCTCCGGAAGCGGAAGCACAAGGCCCCCACACTGGAAAGAAAAAGCTCCCTCGTCACAGGTGCCATGGTCTCACCTTTAGGAAATCCTAAAGAATTCACAAAAAACTAATACAGCTAATAATCACTGTGCAAAGTTACATGATAAAAGGTCAACTCACAAAAATCAGTTGCATTTCTACACACTAACAATGAACAATCTGAAAATAAAATTAAGAAAACAGTTCCTCTCATAACAGCATCAAAAAGACCAACAAACTCAGAATAAATTTGACCTCGGAGGTGCCAGCCTGGGGCCCGGAAAGCCAGCAGTCCAGCCGCTGCGGAGGCCGGGGCCGGGACCAGACAGGGGCCGGGACCAGACAGGGGCCGGGACAGGCCGCGGGAACGCTGCACAGCCTCGCACCCACGCCCATGACCGGGCAGGGCTCCAGCCACACAGCGCCCGTGCCCAAGACCAGGGTGGTGCGGGGCACGCGTCACTCGCGCAGGAACTGGACGGTGCACGGGGGTGGGGTGGGGGGGGGGGGATACGACGAGGAGCTCCTGCCCGAAGCCCAGGAGGGCTGTGAAGGCCCCACACAAGCCGCACGTTCACTTCAGACCCAGTTCTCGCTCCTGTGCTTTCGTTAGCGTCTGTGCGTTTAACGTGAGGCCCGGGACAACTCTCTCCTCCCAGTGTGGCCCGGAGACACCAGGAGGCTGCACGCCCCCGAGGGGGTGACACCTTGCGGAAACACCGCAGAGGAGTCGGCGCAGCCCGTCCAGCCCCCACGGCCTCTCCCGCAGACACGCCAAAGCCAACCCTCAAATTCACGTGCAACCAAAGGGGTCCCAAACAGCCAAAGACAATCTTGAGGAATAGTTGGAAGACTCGATTCCCGGTTTCAAAACTTAGCACAAAACGGTGTGTTAGCTGGCATAAGGATAGACAGGCCGACGCACAGAGCAAACTGGGGTCCAGAAATAAACCCCTACATTCGCCGCCAGCAGACTTTCTACCTGCAGGCCAAGCCCACTCAAAATGCAGTCTCTTCCACCATGGAGCTGGGACAACGGGACGTCCACGTGCAAAAGAATGAGGGTGGACCCCTACCTCACCCCATACACACAAAATTAACTCAGAATGGACCGAAGGCCTAATGGTAAGAGAGAGCTAAAACGATTAAAAAACCAAACAAACAACAAGCTTCAGTGCACGAAAGGCGACCACCCAAAGAATAGGGGCTCCTGGCCGGCGAAGGCGGAAACAACGTGCCGGTCTGCTAACGAAGCCAGAGATGCGCAGGTCGGGGTGCACTCCCACCGCAGGGTGCCACTCAGCCAGGGAGAGAGACGGAGACCCGTGTACAAGCTGGGGGCACCCTGAAGACATGATGCTGAGAGAGAGAAGACAGACAGAAAGGGGCATGCGTGGTCTGAATCCATCACGTTCGCGGACGGGAAGCGCAGCCGTGGGAGTGGGGTCCCGCGGGGCGCGGACAGCCGAGAGCACTGCGCATGCACTGACGGGGCCGGTCAAAGAGTGGGTCCGCTGAGAACTCGCCGCACCCAGAGCAGCAGCAGCCCAGCCGCCGCGGAGGCCGGGGCCGGGGACCAGACAGGGGCCGGGACAGGCCGCGGGAACGCCGCACAGCCTCGCACCCACGCCCACGACCGGGCAGGGCTCCAGCCACACGGCGCCGGCGCCCAAGACCAGGGCGGCGCGGGGCGCGCGTCACTCGCGCAGGAACGGGACCGGCGCACGGGGGGGAACGAGGCGCTCCCGCCGCGGGGCAACGAGAACCTGCTGCTGACTTCTAGGGGCCGCGGGCGGGGGGACACCGACAGGGCGCTGGGAGGCCGAAGACAAGGCAACTAGGTTATCAGAAGACCTCCCGCGAGTGGGCCGGAACCCGGCGCAGAGATAAGGCTGCGGGAAGCGGGCCCGGGGCCGAGATAAGAGCGTGTGCGAAGCGCACCGCAGAGCAGAGCCTAGGACCCGGAATAAAGGGACGGAAACGGCTCCAGCCAGTAACTCGGGGCGGCTCCGCAGAGCTGAGCACCGCCCGTGCCGAGACCGGGGGCGGTGAGTGCCGGACGCCGACGCCGCCAGGAGGCAGCCGACCCCACCGGCTCCCGGGGGCTGAGGGACTGGGGGTGGGACCGACAGAGGCGGGGCGCCCCGGCGGAGCGGCCGCGGGCCGCGAACACCGCTGGCGCTGAGGCGGGGGCGCCTGTCGTTGGCGGCCCAGGCGGAGTCCGCAACGCGGCGCGTCCCTGCAGCTCCCCCACCGGCCGTGTGGGCGCCCGGCCCACCCCATCCCCGCGGCCGTACCCCGGCCAGGCCCTGACCCGGACCCCCGCCTAGGACCTTACCTGCCTCGCGCCGCCGCCGTCACCCGAGGCCTAGTCCGCACCGCCCAGGCCCGGCCCCAGGAGCAGACCGCTCAGGCGCCAGCCAATCGTGCGCTGCACCCAGGGCCGGAGGCGGGAGCAATGCCGAGGTTCACCAATACTGACCACGCCACCCGAAGCCCTGGACCAATGCCGAGGCACCTACTAGAAGTACGGCCAATCACGAGCGGAGGCTGACTCGCAGGGGCGGGGAAACGTGCGGAGTGGGAGGTGAGGAAAGGAGAAGGCAGCAGGGCGGGGCAGTGTGTCCGAGGGCACCAGGTCTCCCGAGGGCACCAGCCTGCGCCGCTCCACGTCCAGTCCGGTGCCCGGCGCCGCCCTCGCCCCGCCTCCGGCCTGGCCTCCTAGCGGCCCGAACCCCAGCCGGGCCCCCAGCAGTCCGGGCCCCCAGCAGTGCGCGCCCTGAGGAGGGGCCCCTGCTGGGCACCCGGCCGGGGTCAGCGGCCCCACGGCCCCGAGCCGGGTTCCGGACGCTGCTCCTGCGGTTCTGGCCGATCCACACCCACGCCTCCCTTGGATTTTCACGACTGTGTTGAGGGGTAGACAGGACGCTTACTACCTCGTACCCTCACGTTACGAAGCAGGGGACGGGCTCCCGGGCGTCGGGGAGCGGATCCGACCCGCCGAGTCCGCCCGCCCCTGAGCGGAGCGTCGCGCAGCCCTCAGATGAGGACACGTTTATTCACGGCAGTGGCGTGGGTTGTGCGACGCGGCTGTGTCCACACGGGGTCCGTAACCATCGCCGTGTCGGCGAGTGCACGGAAGTCTCCTCCCGGGTGTGTCGAACGGGCGCCTTTTCCTGCGCAGGCGGGGCGGGTGTGGAACCGGAGGGGAAGGGCGCGGAGAGGAGGCGTCGCTTTTCCGGTGCTGCGGGGGAGGAGAGGTCCCGCGCCACTCCAGAGCCGGCCGTGACCGCGTGTCGCAGCCGCCGGTAGCTGGGGCGCGCTGGCGGAGCAGCGGCCCCAGCTGGGCCGTCTGTGGGTGAAATCCGCGCTCGGCGTGCAAGACCGGAGAAGGAAGGCGGCCAGGCGTCTCAGTGCCCTAAAACCGTGTGTTAACTTAAAGTCTTTGGGATGTGTTGGTGAAATAAAATATGTCATCAAGTTGGTTTCGCCTGTGCCTTTTTTTTAGTGAGGCTACTGCAGAGTGTAACACTTCTTTCCTGGCTGGAATGCTGTTTGCAGTGCACGAGGTGCAGGTGTGGCTGGACACTTCTGGGTCGGGGGTCTGCACTGGCGCTATCACAGAACGAATCTTTCTCCCCGTATCACAAAATGACCCAGGAAAACATAAAAAAGAAAGTTCAGCAACAATGAACGAGCAAGGTGCAAACCCGCTGGACGTAAGGTGGGGGAGAGACAAGATTCTGGTGGGTTTCAGCGGAACCCTGGTCGATGCCAGATAATGACCAAGGCTCAACAAAATCCTGAGGGTCCTACGAACAACCCCCACCCACCTGGGCTGCCGACAAAGACCAGGCCACTGGACTGCCTGTCGTGTAACCCCCTCCTCCCAGCGGTCATCCCAAGTCCACCTGACTGGCTTCCATTGGTTTGTGTTGGCTTCATCTGGATCCAGCTGGTTAGTATGGAACCAACTGGACCGAACTGGCTGGCACTGGTCTGTGCCAGTGATTTGGTTTCAGTGAGTCCACCTGGTACCTTACCGTCGCCAGGCACTTGAGCGCAGCGGGGAGTACTTGGAGAGTGCCTGGTCCGGCCCCTCAGCAGGAGGCCAAGGCAGGGGAAGGGTTCTTCAGGTGACCGCTGGTCCCAGGGAGCTGATCCCTGTAGGGAACTCGCCCCCGAACCTGGTAGGTCACAGGTTAAACACCGGAGGGGAGAGGCAGCTCCAAGGGCAGAGCCTGTCCTTTGAGAAGAGCCCCGCACCTTACAGCGTCCCAGAGGCCAGGGTAGGAAGTGTGCTCAGGAAGTGACGAGCCGTTCGCTGAAACACGTGTGTGCCGTGCGACTCCGTGTGTGCATGCACATGTGTGCACACAGCACAGGAAAATCTTGGTAGTGGTTCTGGCCACACAGGGACACCGTGATTTGGTTTTCTTATTTTGACAACATCTGTATTTCGCACAATGAACTCAATACTTTTAGAAACGTTAAAAGTCTGAAAATGGCCCTGGCTGGTGTGGCTCAGTGGATTGAACGCCTGCCAGTGAACCAAAAGGTCGCCAGTTCAGTTCCCCGTCAGGGCACATGCCCGTTTGGGGGCCAGGTCCTCAGTGCGGGGTGCGCGAGAGGCAACCGATCCGAGCAATGTTTCCCACATCGATGTTTCTCTCCTCGTCTCCCTCCCTTCCCCTCTAAAAATAAGTACATACAGCCTTTAAAAAAAAAGCTTGGGGACGT
This sequence comes from Carollia perspicillata, assembly GCA_004027735.1. NCBI lineage: Eukaryota > Metazoa > Chordata > Mammalia > Chiroptera > Phyllostomidae > Carollia > Carollia perspicillata. The sequence goes on along the minus strand of PVKM010004034.1, from coordinate 16,856 downwards.
TCAAGTACAGAAAAGTGGTGTAATATGCCTCCTGATTTCACTATCCTGAATCGATACTAATATTTTTAAAGAAATAAAACTCTGCTCCGGCTGAATGGAAATCGACAGGAAAAGGAATACCACGACGCAGAAGGAGGCGCTGAAGGAAAGGCTCTCGCAGGCCCGGGAGGGCTCGCTGCGACTTCTAAGGCACAAGCAAGCCTGTGGCGCGACACGGAGGCTCTGATTCTACCACAGCGAGAGGTGTCTGTTCAGTCCGAGATGCCGTGAACCAGCCAGCAGCCTGGTGGCCGGCAGAAGACCTCTGAAACACTTAAAACAGACACGGGGCCCCTGGCCAGGAGGCTTCGTGGGTGCGAGCATCATCCCACACGCCAAGGTCATGGGCTCGGCCCCGATCAGGGCGCAGGCATCAACCAATGACACGTTAATACGTAGAACAACAAGTCAGTGTTTCCCTCCCTCTCTCTTTGAAATCAATATTTAAAAAAAATTTAAAACAGACAAGGAGCTACCATTTAGAATATACGAGAAGCTCCTGCAATTCAACGAGAAAAAGGAACAGAATAGAAAGCTGGGCGAGGGAGGCGAACCGGCAGCCCACAGAAGAAGACACCCAAATGCACACCTCGAGCATGAAGAGACGCTGAAGCTCTTCAGAAACCAGAGACGGGCAAGTCAGAGCAGCTCATACCCCTGCACCCGTCCGACAGTCAGAAGGTGACGCTGCGTGTTGGCGGGCACGTGGAGGCCACAGGGACTCGTGCCCCCTGGCCTCACGACCCCTCCGATGCCCAGCGGGAGGGGACGTGACAGGCCCTTCCTGCCAAGGTGCCCATCCTGCCACTGGCGGTGCAGTAAGCGGGCTGCGAGGACCCTTGGCTGGCCCTCCAAACACAGACGACAGCGGACGATCCTGGGCAAACCCAGACACATGGTAGGCTGTTTGATTTTACCAGCCAACTGGGCTGGGCCATGGGTTGCCCAGATACTTCTCAGATGTCGTTCTGGGGTATTCTTGGGGGTTTTCTGGGCAAGACGAACATTCGATTCAATAGACTGACTCCAGGAGACATCTGGCCCCAGTGTGGGTCGGCCGCACCCAGACCACTGGAGGCCGCAGTGGAATGGAAGGCGGGGTGGGACAGAACTCTCTCCGCCTGTCTGTCCCTGACCTGGGACATGGGTCTCCTCCTGCCTCTGGACTCGGGCTCAGGCTGGAGCTGATGGCCCTGGCTCTCCGGGGTCTCTGGCTCACTGGCTGCAGTCTCGGACTTGTTAGCCTCCACACACATGCATCCAATTCTTATGTTATGATCAACTGTACATCAACAGGTTATCTCTATGATAAATGTGTGCTTCAATGTGACTATATGAAGAATCATTATGTTTAAAACACTTCTTATTAAAACATGACTAAGTACATATTATGTATACAAACACAGCATTCATAGACCCCATAGATCTCTGCAGGTGCTACACAAGATAAGTAAATGGGCTTTGCGTATACATACATGTATCGTATGAACGGACAGAACTGCGACTCGGTTCTTTACAAAGAGCTAAGGAAGAACACAGCAGAAGGCAGAGGAGAAACACACCCAGACTTTCTCTACAGAGAGATCTCCTTGCACGCCTTCACCCGTGGGTGTGCGGTAAGATCCTGGGTGTTCGGGATGGAAGAACGCACATCGTGTTATTTGCCCCAAGGAGTTCATGGGAAGAGGTGGGGCGGCAGCCAGCTGGAGCTGTGTGAGCCTGACCGACGTCTGAGCCTCTCTGAGCCTCTCTGAGCCCCCACAGCCTCCCTTGTAAACAGGAACAACCTGTCTGCGTCCAAGGGCCCCGTGAGAGTTGGGTGATGACACCCCAGTGGTGCCCTGGGGGAGCACCCTGCAGACGATGCCCTTGATTGCAGAAGGGCGATGACGACAGTGTGAACCCCTGCCTGCAGCTGTGCCGGGGAACTTGGGGCGGTGGCGGAGGGTGGCGGGCCAGCTCTGGGAGTAGGGCCCGCCAGGCCAGACCGAAGCCCGCCGGGGTCTGGGGTGGGCCGGGCGCTAGCCAGCTGGGGGCAGGTGAGGCGGGCTGGTTCTGGGCCAAGTCCATACAGCTCAGGTGTAAACCAGCCTGGGTTCCTGGGGTGGGGTGGGGGTGCCCGGCTGGTCCCTCATTTGGAAACACACAGAAGCAGCACCTGGAAATCACCCTCAGTTCCAGCAGGCCCCAGAGTGCGTGCCGGCCTTCGTCAGAGTGGGGCCACAGCTGTGAACAGGCTGTCCGTGTAGAACGGCTCGGATTTCTTCTTTCGTGATCTGTCTTGGGGAAAGACTCCGGTGGATGGTTGTGCCGGCTGTGCCCCCAGAGCCCCTGCCTGGGTCTCTCAAGAGAAGGTGTGGACACAGGGCCTGTTTGCCTGCATTCCGACAGCCAGGCCTGCTGGGCTACAACCCCCCCACCCCGTGTCTGTCCTAAGTTTCTCTCTTCTCCCTGCTGCTGAGCACACTGGAGCAGTGTCATTGCACAGCCAGGGAAACTGAGGCAGGAGTCACACCTGCAGCCTGCCTGGAGTGGGGGCTTGGGGGCAGAGGCCCAAGCAGACCAGGATAGCACCCACCCTGGGAGGCCCCTGGAGGCCACGCCCTTTGCTCTGGGTGCACTCACCCCTCCGGCTGGGCAGCGGCTGGGGCCTTTCCGTTGCGAGCAGACTCCTTTTTGGGGAGAGAGACTGGCTGGGAAACCCGAGCCCAGGCTTCGTGCCTGTGGATCAGATGTCGGCCGAGACCAGGAGGCAGGGCCAGCTGAGTGGAGAGGCCTGAGAAGGAAAGTTACCCAGAGGCTCAGGGAACAGCCTGACTTCTGCCCATATGGGATCTCTGTCCTCCTGGGGAAAGGGGGTGGGGGACAAAGAGACTCCTGCTTTTGCTCTGGAGGCTTCGGCTGCTGTGCAAACCGCCCCACTCATAACCAAAGTCTGCAGAACACATGAAAGTATTTTTTAAAAACTTAAAAACCCATGCATCGCTTTAACCCCACTGCTCAGATAAACTTTGTAAACATTGTTCTATCTATTTTGTCACTTTGCCAAGCTGACTTACATATACTTTTGTACAAGTGGACACCGCATACACCGTTTGTAGTCTCACGCCCTCAGTGAGGGAGTCGGCACGCAATCCCTGCCCTTCCCCCCAAGGCCTCGTGGAAATGATTGGCAGAGAAGTACAGAAGGCAGGTGGGGAGTGGGAAGAGCGGCATCGGGAGATGCGATTTCAAGTGGGGGAGGAGGAAAGCAGTAGGAGGGCGGGGAGGAAGCAGCCCCGGAATAGGCCCTGCAGGTGGGGCAGGGCTGTGCAGCGGGGTGGGAACAGCTGCTGCCTCCCACGCCCAGGCTGCAGCAGCCGGCAGCCGGCGAGGCTCCCTTTCCCAAGCCAGACGGGACCTCTAGCCAAACGGGACTTCTCCAAAGAACCGGCGCAGACGTAGGGCTCCTGGAGGGGGCTCGGGGTTCTGAGCGAGCCCTTCCTCAGTCTGGTGTGTGGAAGTCTCCAGCACCCCTCCCCATGTGCACCTCTGGAAAACCAAGCCAACACCTGGGCCCTCACCTTTCCATGGAGGACAGGGGCCAGTCACAGAAGCGGAGTTCCCTGGAACAATCTGGGACGTTCTGACACAGCGCATGGTGGGCAAGGCTCAGGGCACACGAGACTCTCATCCCCCTTCTCTGGCAGGAATGTCAGAGGGCACAGTGTCGGAAGCAGGCTGGCAGCCTGTCACGTGGCTACACGTGTGCTCCCAGGCAGCCCAGCTGTCCCACTGGTAGGTGCCTGCCCAAGCGAAACACGAGGACTTGTGCATGGATGTTTGTGCGGCATTGCGCAGAAATGGCCCAGAGAGCCCGAGTGCCTTGGCTGGGAACAGACAGATGGTGGTGGGCCCACCCAGTGGACCAGTCCTCAGCGGCCCAAAGGGAACCGACTACCGACAGGCGCCCGACGAGGGTGAGTGTCACAGATGTCTGCTGAGCACGGCCGTCCAGGAGAGGCCGGTGACCTGTGATGACGGAGCAGGACGCCAGCTGCCCCAGGCTGGGGTGGCGTGGCAGGGAGGGGCCCAGGGAAACCTGTTGGGCAAACCGTAGTGGCAGCGATGACACGGTGTAATGCAGCTGTGAAGACTCATCAGAGCTGATGCTGAAAAGGGGACCATGTCACTGTACGTAAATTAAATCTCAATAAAGTTCATGGGAGACTTTTAGTTTGTTATTATTATTTTTTAAATATTTTGTTTACTTTTAGAGAAAAGGGAAGGGAAATAGGGAAAGAAACACCGATGTTCGAGAGAGAGAGAGAAACGCCTCTCACAGGGACCTGGTCAGGAATTGAACTGCTGACCTTTCTGTTGGCAGGACAATGCCCAGCCCACGGAGCCACACCAGTCAGGACAGACAAAGAGACTCTTCGACAGTGAACGGTGGAGCCTGCCTAGGGGGCTCGGTTGGTTGGAGAGTCATCCTGATGCTCCAGGGTTGCAGGTTCGATCCCCAGTCAGGATGCAGATAGGAATCAACCAGTGAAAGCACGGGCGTGTGGGGCAGCAAACCCGTGTTTCCCTCCATCCCCCTTCCTTTCTCTCTCTAAGATCAGTAAATTAACTTTTTTAAAAAGTGGTGGGCGTAAAAGGGTTAATAGAAAGAGGAAAGAGTGAAGCCAAACAACTATCCAGGACATAGACCAACATGCCGAGGAAGAAACACAGGAGGGCCAGCAGAGGGGAGGACCACGGGACATGGTAGGAGCCGTGGGGGGCCAGTCCAGGACGTGCACGGGGCCAAAGGAGTTCTGGACAGAGGACAGAGATGGTCCTCCAAAACAAAAATCACAGAAGGCGAAAGGCCCCGCAAACGCGGAGCAAGGTGGGGGACTAAAGATCCCCATCTAGACTCGTTCTCGTGGCGTTTCAGAGTACCAGGCACAGAGACAAGATTTAACAGCATCTGGAGAGCAAACCCGTGACTCCTGCAAAGGAGTGACCATCAAACTGTCAATAGCTAGACAATGACAGAGCAGAGCCGTGCCTTGAAGTCCTGCAGGAAGACCTGGGCCCCAAAACCTGTGCCCAGTGAGGAGGGCAAACAGAAGGCCTTTTTGGAGATGCACAGACGTCCCTTTCTCTGCCGGGCGTGCAGTGCATGCCAGCGGACCACCGAGGACGCCCGGACTCGGGGAGCAGGGTCCAGCGGGCAATGAGCGGTGGCTGAGACAGACGACGCAGCAGGAACAGGGACACCCTAGGCAAGCTTCTGGGAGAGGGGCGGGGTCCCATTGAGGAGGTGGTGGAGGCGCTGTGCTATTTTGCCCAACAGAAAACATGAAGGCAATCAGAAGCCCCCTAAATGAAACAAAAAGCTGTAACAGAAGGCTGTGGTCAAACATGAAACAAACCAAACTTGGCGTTATTTTGAGCAATTCATAGAGTACAACCATTTTCTCTAGGGATTTTGGGCACAAAGAGGGGTAAATCCTGCCCCAACAGGCTGTTCAGTAAATAAAACTCATACAGCCTGAAACAAAGTTCTGCTGGAGGGTCTCGCCTTGGGAATCCACCCACAAAAGCATGCAAAAGTCAACGCTTCCACTTGTTCTGACTACAAACAGCAACCGAATCAGGAGGCCAGCAGAGGGTCCCTGCCCTTCGTGGTGGGGACACGAGGGGTTCTGTCCCACACCAGCAGGGCAAGACACAGACCTGCACATTATTTATTTATTTATTTATAATCCTCGCCCGGAGGGAGGGAGGGAGGGAGGGGACGCGGCGGGCCGAGGGGTGGGCTCGAGGTTCTCCACTGGCAAGTGGCCACTGTCCCTCTGTATCTTGGGGGAGACCCCTGAGAAGACAAAATCACCTTCGGTCTCCAACGTCCGTGCACGAGCCCCAGTGTTACCCCGATTCGCCTGCGACCCCGATCCGCGCCGGGAAGCCTGCGTGCCCGGCTGCTCCCCTTGTTCCCATGCCCCTTTCCCCCGATTACTCTGGGAAGGAGCACTGTCTGTACGTCACAGTCCACCGCGCCTGCCACTGGCCCCCCGGGCGAGGGCGGCCCCCACGTGGGGCGCTGTCAGCGGTACTGGGAGTGCCCGGCTGTCTGTCGGCCTCCACGCCCCGCGCGGGAACAGGCAGCTCTGCTCCCCAAGGCCCCGGGTGGCCACGCCCAGCACCAGCACAAGGCTCCTCCCAGGGACTCGGACACGCCTCTCACTGCGATGCGGGCCCGCGAAGAGACACCACCAGGGAACTGGGACCCCGTGCATCTGCGCAAGCCCCCAGCACCATGGAGGGTGGGGTGGGGTTGTTGAACCCGTGTCACGTGGCTGCGCCTTCACGCAAGGGTGGCTGGGAACGACAGCCGGGTTTTGCGCGTGTGCAAGGCGCGACTCCGGCAGGATGCCCCGCCCTCTGGGGCCCTAGAGACTTGGGAGCTGGTGGGGCAGAGAAGGGCGAGACTGTGCGGCCCATGCGCCTGCAGGACCGAGAGGGGCTCCGAAGGAACAGATCCTAGTGTCAGAATTAAACGTCACCCGAATGGCTAACACTGGGAACAGGCAGCGGTGGTAGCGCGGGTGACAGCTGTCGGCGCGGGACAGGGTCCCGCCCCGAGGACCACGTGTCTGGGGCGGCTGCGCCGCACGTGTGGACACCACCCTGGGGTCCCCAGCATGGCGGGAACCCAGGGAGCCGATGCCGAGGACGGAAACTTTGCCCCAGGCCTGGCACCGGGTGATGAAATAGTGCTGCTGAGGCCCAGCTCCTTGAGGGTTGCACGTCCCTCCTCACCGCCGCTCCTCGCCCTCTGCTTTAGCCAAAACCTCAGCCTTTTCAAAAACAAAAATATAAAGAAATGAGCATCGGGCCCTCGGGGGTTGGAGTGCCGGCACTCCAGGGAGGGACTCGGAACTTCCAGACAGAGGCTTCCGTCTCCAGTCACCGCACCACCCGTGGGCTGGGTGCCAGGCCCGGGCTCCGCCACGCAGCTGTGGGCTCTGGGGTGCCCCTTCAATGGCTCCTAGAAGTGCACGTGACCTAAGTCTGGAAGCTGCAAAAAACAAAAACAAAACAAAACAAAAAGCGCTGCCTGTGGCCCACCGCCTCAGTACCTACGCCACGCAGATGATTCCTCCCTGTCTGGACGTTCACGAATCCTGGAAAACAAGGGAAGTGGGGAAGAAAGATTTATCTGCGGGAAGCATTTCTGCTTCCTGCTGGCCGCCGGCAGTGGTCCGGGCACAGGCTGCCGCCTGCAGGAGCCATTGCGGGCACCGCCTTCCAAGCTCAGGACGAGTGCTTTTCCTTTTAGTAATTTCAATTACGAAGAAGTTGACACAAAATGCACACAATACACAGTAGAGAGAAGAGCGTACCAGGCCCCTAAACACCCAAGGCGGAGCGGGGGGTGGGCGGTAGGGTTCGGTGATTAAAAAGAACTGTGCACCTGGCGGGGTCGCTCAGGTGGTTAGAGCGCCGTCCAGGCCCTGCGGTAGCGGCTGCATCCCCCGGCAGCACACAGGCAAGATGTGACCAATGATGTAGCACTGAGTTTATCAACAAAACCGATCTCTCCCCTCCTTTCTCTCTCTCTAAAAAATCAATAATAAAACAAGCAGAGGTGAGAGGCCTGTTCTCTGAAAACTACAAGACATTGAAGAAAGAAACTGAAGGTACAAAGAAATGGAAGATTATACCTTACTCTTGGTTCTTGGTTTGGGCGGATTACTGTTGTTAAAATGTCCTCACTACCTAAGACAATAGGCAGATTCAATGCAATCCCTGTCAAAATACCAAAGGCATTCTTTTCAGAATTAGAACTAACCCTAAAATTTGTAGGAAACCACAAACAACAAAGTTGAAGGTATCACATTTCCTCATACCAAACTATACTACAAAGCTACAATAATCGAACAGCATGGCACCAGCATAAAAACAGACACATAGATCAATGGAACAGAACAGGGCCAGAAATATATCCTCACTTATACAGCCAATTGACCTACAACAAAGGAGGCAAAAATCGAAACGATCATTTCTTACACCATATACAAGAACAGACTCAAAATGGATTAAAGATTTAAATGTTAGACTTAAAAACATAAAACTCCTAGAAGTAAACTCTTGACATCACTTTTAGCAGAATCTCTTTGGATACGTCTCCTCAGGCAAGGTCAACAGCAAAAAAAGAAATACAGAAACAGAACTATATCAAACTAAAAATTCTCTGCAGTGAAGGAAACCGTCAACACAGTGGGTACTGAGGACCTGAGTGTGTTGTCCTGTCAGCCAAGTAAGTTCACTGTCATTTGGTTTCGGCCCCTGTGACACCAGTGGCTGACTTGAGGTAGAAAATGGGGCTTCTGGTGGGACGTGAAGACTTGCAGTGCTCAGGGGGTGGGGGGTTGCTGTACTCAGGGGCATCAGAGGCCCCTGGAGGGCTGACCCCTGGGCCCCACCCATCTGGTTCAGGAGGTCTGGCCCGAGGCCTGGTAATGGGCATTTATTTTTTTATCCTCATCCAGGACAGTTTTTCATTACCTTTCAGAAAGAGAGGAGGGGAGAGAAACATCAATTGGCCCCGGCGTGTTCCCGGATTGGGAATCAAACCCACAACCTCTGCTCCCACCAGCTGCACTGGCCGGGGCACAAGTGGCATTTCTAACAGGTTTTCAGGCGATGCTGAGGAAGAAGGCAGAGGATGCTGAAGGCAGAAAGCAATTCGGGAACTAATTCCTGGGCAAGACCAGGCCCGAGGGCTTCCCGAATCCCTGTAGCCGTCAATCATCAGAACTGGGCTCAGAGGGGACCCAGGAGGGTGATGAGGTCAGTGCGCTGCAGACTCAGACCCCACCCCACCCTGTCGCTGTCCCCCCATCCCTTCACCCCAGCCTCCCCCACAGTGAGCCCAGGGCCTCGGGCTGCAGCCCCTGCGCTCTTGTGGGGAGCTGCTGCCCCCTGGTGTCTGGAGAGGGCTGGAAAACGAGGGGTGGCCACCGCGCTGAGTTGCAGGCCCCCCAATTCTCAAGGTTGGCTTCTCGGTGAGGTTACATCGAAGGGAAAAACGAGCGATTTCTTAAAAAATGTCTATTAATTACCCAAACACATGAAGACAGGCATACACAATAATTACAATAAATATTTTAATTAAGTTTCAAACACCAAAGCATAAACATTAATATTCGATTGTTGGAAAATACAGCATTTCCCCCCTTGTGTTAACCTATGTATTTGGCTTGTAGAAATAAAAACCACTTACAGTGAAATTTTTCAGGCACTTGGGTGTAGAAAGTGCTAGAGATTAAAATACAATTTACTTTACTGCTGTTTGTAAGAGCAACCGGAATCTGATTAAATGGTCTCGTCCAACACTGTCAGCATCAGTGACCTAGAAAAAGGGACCTGACCGAGCAGACACACAACACGCTCTAAGTCCCAGCGTGTCTCCAGTGGGGAAGTTTCCACCGATGGCAGGTCTGAGGGTCTCATCCCCTTCGGTCTGCTCACTGGGGTGTCTGGTGCCAGCAGACAGACAGACAGAATCAAACGAGGAACGGAGTCTCCTCTCCATCCTCTGGCTCTTCTGAAATGGTCAGGAACTTCTGTGGTGGGTACTGAAGCGAGCAGGAAGCAGCAGTCCCCAGCCTGGGAGCGCTCAAGCCTTCGGAAAAGGGAGGGGGAGACCAGGTCTGGCCGCCAGCGTGCACAGCTGATGTCCCGTTGTCGTGCCGGGCGAGCCGTGGACAGCCCGCCGACAGCCTGCTGACAGCCCGCCGAGACAGGGCTGCTCGCTGAGTGCCGGTTCAGAAGCCACTGGGCGGCTCAAAGAGCGGCGGGCGGTTTTCTCAGGAAACACATTCTCCTGGCTGCCAGTCTTCTCGTTCGTGTCCTTGGCGGCTGTGAGCTGTAGAGGCCCCGGGCCCCCCCGGTGGGGACGGGGGTCCGGTGCTCGAGCCCACCTGCAGCGGTGGTGCTGCCAGCCCGCCCCGCAGTGCGGTCACTGGGCGGGCGGCCCGGCTTGCATGTGCCGCAGGAGCTGCTCGCAGCGGGTGGGGGAGCGGTGCTTGTGGACCACGGCCTCCACCTCTCTCACCAGGAGGTCGGGGAACAGGCCGCTGCCGGCTCTGAGGACCTCTGTAAAACAGCAGACACCCCTGAGATGCCGGAAGGAAGCATCGAGCCAAAGCAAGGCTGCAGAAATCAAAACAGCCCGGTGCTGGCATCAAAACAGACGCACGGATCAGTGGGGCAGAGGAGACAGCCCAGGTCTGTTAGTTCACGACAGAGGAGGGGAGTCTATCGGAAAACTAGACAGACACATGCCAGAACCACGAAACCAGACCGCCCTCCTGCACCGCATACAAGAACACACTCAGGGGACTGAAGACTCGACTGCAGGCCCTGAAGCCCTGGGACTCCTGGAAGCAAACCTAGGCAGCGACCTCCTGACACCGCTCTCGGCAGGCTCCCTTTGGGCGGCTCTCTTCCAGCAACGGCAGCAAAAGAAAACCAAGTGGGACCACCTCAGACTAATGCCTTCCACGCAGCGAAGGAGACGTCAGACGATGACGCCCGTCTAGCTCAGTGTTTTATCCCGGAAAACATGTCTCTCCAGCACACGTTGCTCACGTCTGCATGGAATGGGCTTCCCGTCAGTGCCGGGCACGGGCACGGGCACGGGCACGCTTACCCAGGACTGCATCCTGCACGGCGCTCTCGGGATCGTCCAGGTACACCAGGAGCTCCCGGTACAGGTGCTGGATGTGGCTCTGGTAGTAAGACGTCCTGGAGCCATCCCCGACGCACCGCAGCCAGCTGGCCAGGGCGGAGGCCGCCGCCAGCCTCACTTCCTGGGACACGTCATCCAGACGCTTGAGGAGCTCTGCAGGGAGGGCAGCGGGGGTGTGGGCTGCGGCGCCTGTGCAGGGCCTCGTCTCCTGGGATGCCACACCCCGCACCCCGAGCTCACGGGCACGTGCCGGGGTGGCTCTGGGGGCTGGCTTGGGGTGCAGGGTGGGCGCCATGGACACAGTTCAGGGGTGGCCTGGCCCTGCCTGCGCTGAGCGAGCCGGGCCTGAGCTCCTCTGCACCAGTCCCCTCACCTGCCCGGTGGTCCAGGCCCACTCTGTCTCTGTGACACCGAGTCAAAACCTGTCACCTATGGGCGTCATGCCTGGCCACGCCCCCCACACGCTCGCCCAGCAGACAGTGTAGGTGGGGAATCTGGAGACCCTGCCCTCACGGCTCTGAGGACAGAGCTGAGGGTCCAGTGACATGAGAGCCACCAACTGTGTTGGTTTCGTTCCTGCTGAGCCTCCGGGACCAGACTACTCAGCTGCTGACAAGAGAACCGCCATCTCCCTGCTGGGTGAACTCTCACCACGGACGGGGGACCTTTATCAAAGGCATGCGGTCCTCACGAGACCTACGAGAAACCTCTCACCCCCACGGCTGTGCGTCTGGACTCAGCAGACGGCCGGCTCCAGGCAGACCTGGCTACCACCTCTCGGCCCATGGATTCTGGGCCACCTGGGGCCAGGCTACTGTTCTGCAGGGCACCAAGCTTGACATTTCAGTAACCACTTGCCACTTCCGGGAACTCTTAAAACCACCTTTCAAAAACCACTGAATGTCCGTGGCACACAACAAGCACAGATGATGAAACTGGTCTAAGAGACGCAACCTCAGACGCCCTGCCCCCGCCTCCCCCCAGGGAACTGCCCCGGAACCGCGCCTCCTTCCCACAGGTGCTCCCCGCCCAGAGCTGGGCTCTTGGTCCCACACCTTGTTCTCCGTCCCTATGTGTCATTTTGACTCTCGGCTCGTTTTTGAGGGTCCTAACACCTTCTGGCAAGACCACCTGGGTGGTAGGTAATCTGAGTTTTGCTTTGGGGTGGGGACCCTGGCCCCCTCCTGGGGACCTGGGTTGTGGGCCGCCTTTGCTCACAATCCCGCTCGGCCCTTGCCCAGGCTGCGTGTGGGCGTGCCGAGGGGCCCCTGCCACGTGGAGGCAGAACCCTGGCTGCTGGGGGGCCTCAGCCCCACCCGGCTCCTGCCGGGCGCACCCCCAGCTCAGGTCCCTCCCTCAGGGTGGCTCTCCACTGGTTTCGCGTCAGCGCCCTGCCTGCATGCTCAGCACCAGTGTGACAGGAAGTCCAAGTAGCATTTCCCAATTTTCCTATAAAAGGGACACCCGTCAAATGCACACGCGTGCTTCGGAGAAGAGAAATGTCCCACCAGGATAAATCTTGATGAGTTTATCCAGATCAATCGTATCACCAGAGGCTTTTAGAAACGTGTCGATGATTCGGCACGAGGTCAGTCGAGTGGTCTGAGAGTCCTCCTCCAGGGTGGTCAGCACCTGGGGCGTCAGCGCCTCCCGCACGTCCTGTGCCTGCAGTCAATGCGAACGCGGACGTGAGGCCGGCACGGGCAAGCGCCTGGCTGGGGGCGACAGGCTGCATTTCCGTATGAGTAACAGAGTCCGGGGCACCATCTGAAATCTCTACGTAAGCAGACTCGAACCTGTGTTTTAAAATCTAGGTAATTAGAACAGTTTTTGTTTGACTTGGTCAGCTAATCTCTTAAGAATCTGTTACTCACCAAGCCTGACCGAGACCCGAGCCCTACGTAGCCGGGTCCTCGCCAGGGTGGCTGCCCGCCATGGCCGCCACCGTCTGGGGGTGGTTTAACGTCCGTCCCAGCCGGTCGTGCACTGGGGGGAGCCCCGCACGAGGCCAGAACCCGGTGAGGCGTTTTCACTGGGAGAGCGGGGCACACGCGTTTACGCCCTTTCTGCTGCATCCCTTGCCCCCGGGTCAGCCACACAGAGGGACAGACAATGACACAGACAGCCCAGGGCCGGTCCAGTTCGCTTAGGCTTCTGCGATGAGAATCTCTGTTTTGTGAGGAGCAACATTCAATGTGTCAACCTCAGAAAACTCCGATGGCCCAAGCAACCAAATGTGTGCCCCAGACTCTGCGCCCCCCACTGCTCGCCCCCCAGGGTCCCCCTCACATCCCCGAGGGACATGCAGCACTGCTCTGGGTGCCTCCCCGCTGCAGCCAAGGGGACGGGTGAACCCCCTGCCCCCACATGGGCCCAGGACGCCCGAGCCCGACCTGTGTGGCTGACAGCACATTGCTGTTGACAAGTGTCCAGAGGCAGGACACGGTGGCCGTGCGGATGGCAGCAGCCGTCCTCCCCGCTCGCCACTGCAGGTTGGGGGCCATGATGTCCTTTACCAGGGTGTCAAGGTAGCTGTGGAACTGCCTGTGGAGAGAGCACAGAGCTCAGGGTCAGGGGGCTGCTCCTGAGAACCCGGGGCCCAGGGGCCCGCTGGGCTGCAGGGGCTACGCCGTCACTCCCCCAGCTCTGAGCAGGAGGGCGAGCTACACCTGAGGCACGGCACCAGGGGCGGCATCCATCACCCCTACGTGTGACGACCCTACGGAGACAGGCCCAGTCCTGCCCACGCTGCCTCCACCTTGGTGAGGCCCCTGAGTGCCTCACCACGACACGGGGAGACAAGACTGTCCCTCCACTTCACAGGGGACTTGTCTCCATGGTGACCAACCAGGCGATGTGCCATCAAGGCAAAAATGAAGAGCCCCAGCCTGTCACCCGGTGATTCAGAACCGCAGCGGCCAGAGCCCTCGGCACCACCCAGAGACAGGCCTCCATGTTGCCGACAAGCCCCACTGCACCCACCGGCCTCTGCCCACGGATCAAGACAGACTTTCTTGAACAAACAACTCATTTGCCAGCCTTGCTGCAAAGTACATTTCAAAGGCAGCTCAGGGCTCCAGACCCAGCTGTTGAGAACACCTGGGGTGCGGACTGCAGGTGCAGGGCTGTGGCCTCCAGCAGGGGGCGCCGCAGAGCTGCCGGCGAAGGGGAGGCAGCAAACCTGGAAAGTGAGTTTGGTTTGGGGTGGTTCACACGTGTTCAGCGAGGTCTCCATCATGCTGTAATGTTCAGGCAGGGAGGTGTGGTTTTCTGGAAGGAATGCGCAGGGGTGCTCTTCAGAAAGACTGAGCCCTGTGTCCTGTCTCCAAGGTGGTCCCCTAACGTGGCTGGAAGCCAAGTGTCTGACCTGCCCTCCAAGGTGATACCGTGTGGGGAGCAGAAGCACCCGGCCTACAGACAGTTCTCCTGTGCACACCAGGCACACGCCGCGTGCAGGTCAGGTGCCCCCTGCCCAGACAAGGAGGCAGGTTGCAGGTTGGAGCTCACCTGCCGGCTCCTTCAGAGCATGTTCCCGGGGGGCAAGAGCCGGACCGGCAGGCCTCCCTGCCCAGAGCGGTCACAGAGAGCCCGGGCCAAGGGGTCTGCGGAGAGTGCAGCCCCGGCACTGATCCCCAGTGTTGCCACTGACTGACTGGAGTCTGGGTGGAAACGCCAGGTGTGAGCCGCCCCCCACCCCGCCCAGAGCAGAGCCCGGGGGGCCAGCGGAAGGACGGACGCTCAGACAGACAAACGGGAGGCATGGTCCCCTTTCGACCGTTTCCATTTCCATGAGTCGGGGACGCCTTTCACGGTCGCCACTTCGTGGCCCTGAGCCCCAAACCAGGTGGTGGTGCTTGCTAAGCTTCCCCGACTGCGAAGACAGCCGGCACGCCCGCCCAAACGCCTGCACCGAAGCACTGGCTCCCTCCGGCACGCGTCTCCCTCGGCGCCGAAGCCCCTGCAGCTCCTTTTGGGGCCTCGCCCACAAGCAGCAGCCACCCGGCAGGTCCCCGGGCACGGGCCGAGCGCCGCTCGAGCAGACAGCCTCGCAGGCGGTCCAGGCGTGGGCCTGCCTGCCCCGGGACGGCAGCCAGGGCTGCACTCGGCGTGCCTGCGTGGTCCCTGCCGGGCCGAGTCTCTGTGGACGGGCAGGAAGACCTCTGGCTACAGGCCCAACAGCACAGCGCTCCTGCGGTGCCCGGGGAGGAAAGGTGAGCGGCCCAGGTGTCCGCAGGCAACGCCGCCACCCCCACCCCCCAACAGCGCAGCAGGACGGCTCTGTGCCCATCTGCTCCCTCTGGGGGACGGGTCCCCAGATAGCTCCTGGCATCTGCCTGACCTGGACACAGGCTCGCAGGCCCCACCCATGCCAGCTCTGCTGACTTGACAAATGCGCGGGGTGGGCCCCCCGCACCTGCCCACTGGCTCCCGTTCCTTTGCCTCAAAGCCACCCGGCTGCCGCCTGAAAGCTCGTCCAATGAGCCCCCACCCCCGCCTGTGGTGACCCCGTGGACTCTTTGTCAGGTTCTAAAGCTACTGAAAGGCTTTTAAGCCTGAGGCAGCTAATGCAGGAACCATTAATAGTTAATGTCCTTCGGACTTTTCCACTCAATGGAATTTTAACGACCACACCAAAGCAACTTTGATTTAGTGCCTCCCTGTGCAGTGCACTCCCCGCCCTGACCTCGCAGTCTACCTGAGGCTTCGAGCTGCAGGCTCCAGCCTGAGGCCTCCATGTGGGGCGGTGGCGGCACCCCACCCCCGACAGTGTACGGTGGGGGCAGCGTGGGGCGGCTGTGTGTGGGGGGCCACGTACCCCTGGGAGTCCACGGTCTCCTCCGCTCTCAGCAGCATCCGGGACAGGAGGGAGAGGAGCTTCAGGCGCAGCTGGGGGTCTCTGTCAGGCTGCAGGCAGCTCCGGAGGACGGGGACCAGCTGGGGCAGCGCTTCTCCCAGGGCAGGGCCTGCAACACAGAGCACCCGCTCTGCCCCTGTGCGCAGACGGACGGCACTCCCGGCAGCAGAGGGAGGGTCCCTTCTGGAGGATCGGACAGAGGTGACCGGGAACGTTTCACCCTCCGATGACGCTAACCCACAGGTGGCACACACAAGGCTCGCGGGCTGAATCCAGCCCTTCGCCTGGCTCCACCTGGCCCGGCACCTGGTTTCCGCCCGGCGGCAGCGCCGAGCTCCTTGCCCCCAGTTCAGGAGCAGTCACGTGTACACAGCCCTGCAGTTACACTCAGCCCATTGAAGGCGGCTGCGAGGCTGAGGTGCCCCGGCCCCCAGGACACTGAGCTCCCCACCCCTGCTCTAATCCTCCAATTCGTAAACTGCTTTCTTACAGTTTCCCAAGTCCTTGAAAGATAAAGTCGAGCAACATGTTCAGTATCAACCGAAATCAACGAGGTGAGTTGTTCACTCTTTGTCCCTGACCTTGACGGCCGTCCTCCCCCGTCGCACGTGTCAGCCGAGGGAGAACTGCGGCGAGTCCTGGGCAGCGTGTGAGTCTCCCAGCACAGGCCACGGTGCTAAACTCTGGGAGCCTCGACTGGGCCCAGACATGAGCTTTGAGCCACAGGACCCCCGGTCCCCGCCCCTGCAGGCCCTGTGCCCACTGCCGACTTGGGGTCTAGACTGTGAAGGTCGCCTGACCCCCCGGCTCACAGCGCTTTGCTGACGCTGATGACCTTGAGGGCGACAGGCAAAGTGCACCTCATACGTCTCCAGCCTGGAGACAAACCCGAGGGACAGGGTCACCCACAGCCATGCGAACTGGAGACACCAGCACAGCCGTGGAGCGGGGCGCCGGGCTTGTTTTCTCTCCGGTTTGCACAGAGACAGAAGCTGGTGGCTCCCAGTCAGAGGAGGAAGTGCCACCCGCCCATCTGCTTCCTGTAGAGCGGACAGGGCAGCAGGGCAGGCCCAGGGGGCAGCCACTGCCCCGAGGCCACCGCCTCGACCCCGACACATGCCAGCCCTGCACTAACGGGGACATGTGTCCTTCCCGGCACTCCCGTCAGAGGAAGGAATCGGGAAGCGGTGGGGGAACGGGCATCCCAGGACGCAGCAGGAACTGGTCCCTGGG
>PVKM010004033.1:0-54132 GCA_004027735.1 Carollia perspicillata | reverse complement strand
TCTCTTTATGGCCCTTTTTTTGAAGTCTATTTTGTCTGATATGAGTATTACTACCCTGGTTTTTTTTCCCTCTCTGCTTGCTTGGAAAATTTGTTTCCAGCCCTTTACTTTCAATCTGTGTAGGTCTTTTGTCCTGAGGTGGGTCTCTTGTAGGCAGTGTATGTTTGGGTCATGCTTTCTTATCCATTCAGCTATTCTTTGTCTTTTAATTAGAGTATTTAATCCATTTACATTTAAAGTTATTATTGATAGATTCTTATTCATTGTCATTTTAATAACTGTGTTTCTCTCTCTCTCTCTCTCTCTCTCTCTCTCTCTCTCTCTCTCTCTCTCTCTTCCTTCCTTTTCTTAAAGCAGACCCTTTTGCATGTCTTGCAGAGATGGTTTGGTGGAGGTGCATTCTTTTAGAATTCTTTTTTCTGGAAGCCTTCTTATTTGGCTTTCTACCTTGATTGAGAGCCTTGTTGGGTAAAGTAGCTTTGATTGTAGTCCTCTGGTTTTCATTACTTGGAATATTTCCTGTGATTCTCTTCTGGCTTGGAATGTTTCCATTGAGAAGTCAGTTGCTAACTCTTTCGGGGTTTTCTTGTATGTTATTTTCTTTTCCTCTCTTGCTGTCTTCAAGATTCTCTCTTTGTCTTTGAATTTTGCCATTTTTATTATGATGTGTCTTGGAGTGGACCTCTTTGGGTTCCTCTTGATTGGGACTCTCTGTGTTTTTTGGATTTGTGTGGCATTTCTCTCCTCAGATTAGGGAAGTTTTCCATCATTACTTTTTCAAATAGGTTTTCTTTCCCTTTTTCTTCTTCTTCTCCTTCTGGTATCCCTATTATTTAGATATTATTATGTTTCATATTGTTTTGTAGTTCTCTTAATTTCTCTTCATTCTTTCTGAGCCTCTTTTCCTTTTCCTGCTTTTTCTGGGTATTTTTTTCTACTTTGTCCTGCAGCTCTCTTGTCTGATCTTCTGCTTCATCGAACATGCTTTTGATTCCTTCTACTGTGTTCTTTAGTTCAGAAATTGTATTCTTTATTTCCTCTTGGCCCTTGTTGATAATATGTATTTCCCTTTTCATGTTGATACAGTTTTCAGTGAGTTTATTGTAGTTTCATTTCCATTTCTGGTAATTCATTGCAAGCTCATGGAGCTTCCTGATAACCATTGCTTTGAACTCAATATCTGATAGTTGAGCTGCCTCTATTTCATTTAGCATTCTTTCTCAGGTTTCCTCCTTATCTTTCATTTGGGGATTGTTTCTTTGTCTTCCTACTGTTTGTGACACTCTTCTTGTTAGCCTCAGCTTCTTGAATTAATCTTTTCTGACTCCCTGGGTTTATGATGTGAGCTTTTGTGGTAGAATACCTGTGAGATTCAGTGGTGTAGTCCCCGTTGGGTATCCTGGCATTCACTGCTTCCACCTACTTTTTTTTGTGGTAAGTTGGAGGGGCAAGGCAAAATGGTTTAAGACAGCAAGAGAGTATTCTATGCTATTTATTGTAGCTACCAATAAAGAAGAGAGTGTGTATCCTTTGGCTATGTATTGTGTTAACAACTATATACTACCCAACTAGTCACTTTTTAGAAAGGGTTAAATGAATATAAAGCTGTTGTTGGGGAGGGAAGTGTTGTGAGTTGGATCTAGAAAGCAGTGAGGTTGTGGGAGGTCATATTCTAGGTAAGGTGAGAATAAAGGTTAGTAAATAGGTATAGTGTGTGAGAGAATAGAATTAACGAATACAGTAATAGCGTTCAGGAAACCGTGAAGTGGGCTAAGATCTGGAAGGGGTGTTGTGTACTATTTAAAATAGTATGGAATAGCTATTATTTACAATAATATTAGAGCAGCAATCATATGGCAGAATCTATGAGATCTAGATACCAAGAACAAGGAGTGTTGGACCTTCAGTAGTGTGCTAATGGAACACAGGTGAAGTGAAGGACAGTAAATTAGCAATACACTATAAATGACAGAACAGAGGAAACGTGTCAATTGATACAATATAACCAGCTAAGCAAAGAAGACTAAACAGAAAGAAGAGGAATACAAAAATATTATTCAAATAAAATATGTAAAAATAATGTAAAAATAATAATGCAAATATGCAATATCTTGCAGGTTCTCTGTAATAGCAAAGTGAAATTTGTGTCTCTGTCTCAGCTGTTGGGATGCCCCCTCTTTGGGTCCAACTCTGGTCTTTCCATAGTTCTGGGTATTTTTTCTCATTTGTGGGTGTTTCAAAAAAATAGCAGACTAGGAAGGTAAAAGAGATAAAATTGGAAAGAAGGAAGAAGGAATAAAACAAAAAAGAAGGAAAGAGGAGCGAAGGGCATTGAGAGATAAAAAATAAAAATTTCTTTAAAATAATCAAACAAAACTCCAACACACACACACAAAATATAATAAAAAACTCTCTTGCTGATTTCAAACTGGTCAAACCGGTTTTTCTGTTCTTGCTGGCTGCAGCAGGCTGAGGGGTGTGTTTACAGATGTGGTCTCTGGGTCTCCAGGTCTCTGGAAGCACCTGCATTAACTCAGTGTTTACTAGGTGCAGGCTCCGGATCTTGGGAGGTGCACTGGCTTACTCAGGGTTTATGGGGGCAGTCTCTGGGTCTCCGGCAGTACGTGCACTCACTCTGTGTTTACTGGGTGCAGGCTCCAGGTCTCCCAAGGCGCCCACACTCTCTCTGGGTCCAGATGTGTTCCTTGGGTGCTCCACAAAGCTCTCACTCCCCAGGTTGTGGACGCTCTGGGCAGGGCTGCCTCTGGTCGCAGGGCTCAGGCACACAGTATTTCTAGGGCTATGCATGGGTGAGCATAGACCCCTTGTGTTTGCCATCCAGTCCTTACTCCCCTCTCTGCAATTTGAAGCAACCAGGTCTCTCCCAGTGCTGCTCAAATCCTGCCTGGGTAGAGAGGGGACGCCAACCCAGCTCTCTCCCAAGAGCCTGTGGCCAGCCCAGTGGGCTCTTGGCTGGGGCTGCAGCCTCCCTGGTCCCTGTGCTGATATCTGGGCCCTTATTGTCCTGAAGCAGTCTCCTTCTCATGTGGTTTTTCAATGTCTGCTACAATTTTTGATCTCCTATTTTCATATATGCTGTAGAACTGTTGGCTGTCTGCTCTATTTCTCCGATTGGCCAGGTTTCTCTCCTGTGTGTAGGGGGAAGTGAAATCTGCTCCCTCTTACCTAGCCACCATCTTCTCTCTATTGTTAATAGTTATGATATATTACAGAGATATAACAGTAGAGTAGATGAAGTCAAAAATCAAATCAATGATTTGAAACATAAGGAAGCAAAATAACCAATCAGAACAAGAAGAAAAATAAAAAAAATGAAGTGATGCTTAGAAAATCTTCTCAATCGATTTCTGAGAACCAGATATTGGGAGTTGTAACCATGATATACTCTTACATATTTAGAGGATGATTCCATTGTGTTAAAAATAAGGTATTTGTTAAAAGTTGGATTTTGCTTTCCAAATAGTGCTCTTCATGCCTCCCCACCACCTGATACATGACAGGAGGAGGGTGACTTATGCAAATTAATGAACTTCCAAAGAGGCTTGTCAAGTGCCTGAGACCATCAACGATCTTTAAAGAGTGGATGGTGGGTGGTGGTGACAGTTTCAGCTCACTCATTTTGTTTGCATGGACCTTTACTAGAGAGTAACTACTCATCTACATGTGTCTGACATTGTGCAGATCCAGTCAAGGAACATAGCTCACACAGAGAGCTGCTATTGACAGAAATAATCTTAAGGACTTGTGACCTCTTATTATGCATTTTATGCTCAAAGGCTCAGCTCCATGAGAACTAAGAGAACAAAGGAAGAAGGCTTGCCATGTGAGGCAGATTGTGCTTCATGTCACAGAGGATGAGGGTTTGGTCAGTGCAGCTAGGAGCCTGCCAATTACCTGATGGCCCCACCAGAGCCTGCTGCTGTGTGTACTCAGCCGACCTCTTCTGACTTCCCCAAGGGCCACACCCACTTCCAATGAAGTGGACTCCCTTCCTTTACTGGCCTCAGAGTTCAGAGAAGTTCAAGGTTGACTCAGTAGCAGGATAATAACACACATCATCACTCAGTGCCACAGAGCACTGTGGACACTGGGTCTTATACACTAAACAAGCAGTGGTTTCCTCACAGGCAACATTCTATTTAAATGGCCCAATATCTTCACACATAGGTCCTATGGGGACATAGTGGTTTCCATAAATGACAGGCCAGGAGGATAGGAGAGTGGAATGTGACTTTAACTTATCTCAAAAGAACAGACCAAACACAATACATAAAAGCATGCACTTGTCCAAGATAGTATTTCTTTCTGATATGTTCTTGGGCTGTTCAGACTACCCAGTGACATGATGCAGTGACAAGGGAAACAATAGGAAAATCAAGCAATGCCAGCTTTCCCCTGCTGCCTGATATTAAAGTTTATTTTCCCAGGATGGTGATTGGAGAACAGGAATGATAAGGGCCGCCTACTTCACTTCTTGCTCTGCAGTTTCTATATTCAGAGCCTCTGCAGATAAAGTTATGTATGTATGTATGTTTTTTTCCATTATCATTTAGTCCACTTGCACACCCTTCCCCACCTGCCATCACAACATTGATGTCCATGTCCATGAGTCCCTTTTCCAATTTATTTAATCTCCACCCCCTAATCTGCCCCCACAACTAGCCGTCATCTGTTCATTGTCTATACGTCTTCCCCATTTCCCTTTTTCATTCAGTTTGTTCATTAGATTCCACACATGAGTGAAATCATAAGGTATTTATCTTTCTCTGACTGGCTTATTTCACTTAGCATAATGTTCTCCAGGTCCATCCATACTGTCACAAAGGGTAAATTTTTCTTCTTTTTTATGGCCAAGTAGTATTTCACTGTGTAAATCCCTTATAGTTGTTTTCTCCACTCATCTATTGATGGACACATGGGCTGTTTCCATATCTTTGCAATCACAAATAACGCTGCAATGAACATAGGTGTGCTTGTGTTCTTTTGAATTAGTGTTTTGGGTTCATTCAGATATTGAATGATTGTAATAATAATATTAGTGTGATTGCTAGGTCAAAAGACATATTCATTATTAATTTTTTGAGGTATCTCCATACTGCTTTCCTCAGTGGCTGCACCAGTCTGTATTCCCACCAGCAGAGCAAAAGGGTTTCCCTTTCTCTACATCCTCACTAGCACTTGTTTGTTGATTTATTGATAGGACTATTCTGACTGGTGTGAGTGATATATCACTGTGGTTTTAATTTGCACATACCTGATTATTAGCAATGTTGAGCATCCTTTCTTATGTCTATTGGCCATCTGTTATGTCCTGTTTGGAAAGTGTCTATTCAGCTCCTTTGTCTATTTTTTAAATTGATTTTTTTGTTGTTTTTTTTCTTGTATTGAGTTTCTTAAGTTCTTTATAAATTTTGGGTATTAATCCCTTAAAAGATGTGATGACAGATATGTTCTTGCACTCTGTAGGCTGTCTTTTTATTTTGCTGATGTTTTCTTTTGTTGTGCAAAATGTAGTCCCCTTCATTTAGTTTTTCCCTATAGCTTCCCTTGCCTGGTGACATATATCCAACAAAAAAATGCTATCAATAATGTCCAAGATTTTGTTGCCTATGTTTTCTTCTATGATTTTTATGGTTTGGGGTCTAATGTTTAAGTCTTTGATCCATTTTCAATTTATTCTTCGTTGTAGTATAATAAGGTGGTTTAGTTTCATTTTTCTGCATGTATCTGTCCAATTTTCCCAACACCATTCAGTGAATAAACTATCTTTAGCCTATTGTATGTGCTACATACAATAGCCTTCCTTTGTCGAATATTGACTATAAAGGTGTGGGTTTACTTCTGGGCTTGCTATTTTGTTCTATTGATCTATGTGTCTGTTTATATGACAGTACCATGCTGTTTTCATTACTATGGCCTTATACCACAGTTTGATATTAGGTAGCATGATTCCTTCAACTTTATTCTTCTTTCTCAGGATTGCTGTTGCTATATGGGACCTTTTATAGTTCCATATACATTTTTCAAATATTTGTTCTAGTTCTGTGAAATACATCATTGGAATATTTTTTCCTTTTACTTCTTTTTTAAATTTAAATTATTTTATTGTTGTTCAATTGCAGGTGTCTGTATATTCTCCCCACCCCTCTCCCCACCCCCTCTATACCCACCTCCATCCCTTGTTTCCACCTCCCCCTTGGTTTTATCCATGTGTCCCTTATAGTAGTTCCTGAAAACCCTTCTTCCCGCTGTCCCCTCCACCTTCCCCTTTGGCTGCTGTTAGATTGTTCTTAATTTCAATGACTCTGGTTATATTTTGTTTGCTTTTTTTTCTTTTGTTGATTATGTTCCAGTTAAAGGTGAGATCATATGGTATTCGTCCTTCACTGCCTGGCTTATTTCACTTAGCATAATCTTCTCCAGTTCAATCCATACCATTGAAGAGGGTATAAGCTCCTTCTTTTTCTCTGCTGCATAGAATTTTATTGTGTAAATGTATCACAGTTTTTTGATCCACTCATTTGCTGATGGGCACTTAGGTTGCTTCTAGCACTTGGCTATTGTAAAATTGTGCTGCTATGAACATTGGGGTCCATACATTCTTTTGGATTGATGTTTCAGGGCTTATAGGGTATAATCCCAGAAACAGAATTGCTGGGTCAGAAGGCAAATCCCTTTTCAGTTTTCTGAGAAAATTCCATACTGTTTTCCACAGTGGGTGCACCACTCTGCATTCCCACCAAAAGTGCACTAGTCTTCCTTTTTCTCTGCATCCTCTCCAATATTTGTTTGTTGATTCATTTATGTTGGCCACACTGACTGGAGTGAGTTTATATCTCATTGTGGTTTTAATTTGCATCTCTTTTATGGCTAGTGATGCTCAGCATCTTTTCATGTGTCTCTGGGCCCTCTGTATGTCCTGCTTGGAGAAGTGTCTGTCAAGTCTTTTGCCCATTTTATATATTTTTTTTTTGTCTCCCTGGAGTGGAGTCATACTAGTTCTTTACATATTTTGGAGATCAAGCCCTTGTCCAATGTGTCATTGGAAAATATGTTTTACCATATGGTTGATTCTCTTTTCATTTTAATGCTATTTTCTTTAGCCATGCAGAAACTTTTCAATTTGATGAGGTCCCATTGTTTATTCTTTCTTTTATGTCCCTTGCTTTAGGGGACATATCCATGAAGATGTTGCTGTGTGGAATGTCTGAGATTTTCATGCCAATGTTTTCCTCTAGGACTTTTATGGAGTCATGACTTATATTTAAGTCTTTTATCCACCTTGAATTTATTTTTGTGTATGGTGTAAGTTGGTGCTCGAGTTTCTTTCTTTTTTTGCACGTAGCTGTCCAATTCTCCCAACACCATTTATTGAAGAGGCTATCTTTATTTCATTTTATGTTGCTGTCCCCTTTGTCAAATATTAATTGACCATAGAGGCTTGGGTTTATTTCTGGAGTCTCTGTTCTATTCCATTGGTCTATGTGTATGTTCTTATGCTGGTACCAGGCTGTTTTGATTACAGTGGCTTTGTAATACAGTTTGGTATCAGGTATTATGATCCCTCCTGCTTTCTTCTTCTTTCTGAGAATTACTGCAGTGATTCAGGGTTGTTTATGGTTCCATATAAATTTTTGAAATATTTTTTTCTATATCTGTGAAATATGTCATGGGTACTTTAATAAGGATTGCATTGAATCTACAAATCACTTTGGGTAGAGTGGTCATATTGATGATGTTAATTTTTCAGATCTATGAGCATGGTACATGTTTCCATTTGTTTGTGTCTTCCTTAATTTTTTTCTTCAGTGTTGTATAGTTTTCTGTGTAGAGGTCTTTCACCTCTTTGGTTAGGTTTATCCCTAGGTACTTTACTTTTCTTGTGACCCTAGCAAATGGGATTTTTTCACTGATTTCTGTTTCTGATATTCCATTGTTGGTGTACAAAAATGCCTTTGATTTATGAATATTGACTTTGCAACCAGCTATTTTGTCAAATTCATTTATTAGGTTGAATAATTTTTTGGTGGGGTCTATAGGAATTTATATCTATACTATCATGTCATCTGCAAACAGTGACAGTTTGGTTTCTTCTTTTCCAATTTGGATGCCTTTTATTTCCTTAGCATTGTGATTTTAGTCTCTATGTCACTTAATTCTGCTCTGATCTTGATTATTTCCCTCCTTCTACTTGCTCTAGGCTCTGTTGTTGTTCCTCTAGTTCTTGTAGGTGTAGGGTTGGATTGTTTATTTGAAATGTTTCCATCTTTTTTATGTAGGCCTGTATTGCTATGAACTTCCCTCTCAGGACTTCCTTCACTGTGTCCATAAGTTTTGTATTGTCATGATTTCATTTTCATTTGTTTCCAGAAACTTTTTGATATATTCCCTAATCTCATTCTTTACCCATTCATTGTTTAGCAGCATGGTATTCAGTCTCCATGATTTTGAGTGTTTTTTTTTTTTTCTTCCCTTGAAGTTGGTTTCTAGTTTTTCAGTCCATTGTGATTGGAGAAATGCTTGATCTGATTTCATTTTTTTTGATTTGTTGAGGCTTGTTTTATGTCCCGTCGTGTGGTCTATCTTTGAAAATGCTTCGTGTGGATTTGAAAAGAATGTGTATTTTGCTTCTCTGGGATTATATATATAATCAGTTAAGTCCATTTGATCTAGGATATTATTCAATGCCTCAATATCTTTGTTGATATGGTGTTTGGAAGGTCTATCCATTTTTGACACTGGGGTGTTAAAATCCCCTACTATATTTATGTTGATGTCAATACCTTTGTTTAAGTCCTCCAATATTTTCCTTCTATATTTGGGTGCTCTTATGTTGGGTGTATATATGTTTATAATGTATATGTCTCCTTGATGGATTTTGCCTTTCAGTACTATGAAGTGACCTTCTGGGTTTCTTTCATGGCCCCTTTTTTGAAGTCTACATTGTCTGATGTGAGTATTGCTATCCCAGCCTTTTTTTCCCATGAATTTGCTTGGAATATTTTTTTCTGACCTTTCACTTTCAGTCTGTGCATGTATTTTGTTCTTTGGTAGGTCTCTTATAGGCAGTTTATGTGTGGGTCATGATTTCTTCTTATTCAACTATTCCTTGTATTTTGATTGGAGCATTTAATTCATTTACCTTTAAGGTTACTATTGATAGGTACATATTCATTGCCATTTTACTTCCTTCATACCTGCGATCCTTTCTCTCTCATTCTATTTTTTCTTTTCTGAAAGCAGACCCTTTAGCAACCCTTGCAGTGCTTGTTTGGAGGAGGTGTATTCTTTGAGGCTTCTTTTGTCTGTGAAACTCATTTCACCTTCCATTTTAATTGAGATCCTTTCTGGGTAGAGTAGTCTTTGTTGAAGGCCTTTGTTTGTTATTATTTGGAATATTCCTTGCCATTTTCTTCTGGCTTGGAGTATTTCCATTGAGAAATCAGCTGCTATTCTTATCAGGGCTCCCTGATATGTTACTTCTTGTTTCTCCTTTGCTGCTTTTAAGATTCTCTCTTTGTCTTGGAATTTTGCCATTTAAATTATGATGTGTCTTGAAGTGCATCTCTTTTGGTTACTCTTAATTGGGAATGTCTGTGTTTTCTGGATTTGTATGAGTTTTTCTGTCATCAAATTAGGGAAGTTTCCATCATTACTTTTTCAAACAGGTTTTCTTTCCCTTGCTCCTCTTCTCTCTTTCTGGTATCACTATTGTATGGATATTATTACATTTTCATGTTGTCCTACAGTCCCCTTAACACCTCTTCATTCTTTCTGTGTCTTTTTTCCCTTTTCTTGCTTTTTCTGGGTGTTTTTTTCTTCTTTATTCTCCAGCTCACTGATCTGATCTTCTGCTTCATCAATCGTGCTTTTGATTCCTTCTACTGTACTCTTCAGTTCAGAAATTGTATTCTTTATTTCCTCTTGGCCCTTGTGGATGGTTTTTATTTCCTTTTTCATGCTGATATAGTTTGCAATATGTTCATCGTAGTTCCTTTGTAGTTTTTTGGTTATTCTCAGTGTGCTCATTGAGCTTCCTTATATCCATTGCTTTGAACTCAATATCTGATAGTCAACTTCCTCTGTTTCATTTAGCATTTTTCTAAGTCTTACTCCTTTCCTTTCTTTGGGGGTTTCTTTCTTTCTGTTCCCATTGTTTGTGAGACTTTTCTTGTTAGCCTCTGCTTTTTAAACTAATCTATTCTGACTCTCTAGGTTCGTGGTGTGAGTTTTTATGGTAGGAGACCTGTGAAATTCAGTGATACAGTGTCCTTGATCTCCTGAACTTGCTGCTCTTGGCCTGTCATTTATGTTGGCTATCTGGATGTATTTGGTTTTTATTGTTGTTGGGTCTTTCTTTGGTGGGCCCTTCCCTTCTGCTGGTTAACTGTGGCACTCTTCCCATCATGTGTTTTTTTCTATTGTGCATATGCAGGCAGGTTGTGTCAAAGCTGGCTCTTCTCTCTGTTAGGGGTTGTTAGGCTTCTCTCTTGCTATTGTTCAGTTGTTTGTTGTGGATAATTTCTCCACCACTTAGTTGTAATTCTAGATTGGTCCTGGGTGGAGGTTAGTGTGGCTTCCACTCACTCCTTCACCTTCTTTTGTTATTATATGGTGATTCCTTTGTTGGTGGATTCTTTCTTTAGCAGGTTATATTGGTTTCACAACTCCCACCTACTGTTTTATGTGATCAGTTGGAGGGGGAAGGCAAAATGGGTTAAGGCAGTGGGAATATATTCTTTGGGATTTAATGTACCAACCCATAGATAAGAGATAAGAGATCCTTTGGATAAGTATAGTGTTACCCATGATTTTCATCCAACCAGTGACATTTTAGAAAGGGTGGAAAATAATTAAGTCGCATTAAAGGGGGTAAGGATTGTGAGTTGAATCCAGGGAACAGAGTGCTTGTGTGTGGTCAGATAATGAGATATAGTGTGAATAAAGGATAGAATATAGGTGTAGTGTGTCAGAGAATAGAGTTATCCACAACAGTAATAGAGTTCTGGAAGATAGTGAAATAGGCCAAGACCTGGAGTGCAGGGGATGCTGTGTAGTATTTACAATTTTATAGAGCAATAATTATTTACAACAATACTGGAAGAACAATCATATTACAGGAACTGCATTATCTGAATAAGAAGAATAGGAAGTACATGATCTAAAAAAGTGTGATATAGAACACAAACACAAGTGAAGCGAAAGACAGAAAATTAAAATACACTATGAAAGAGAGAACAAGTAAAACAAGTCCAAAAATGCAATTAAACAAATGCAGAAACTAAACATAAAAAAGAGAAATAAATAAATAAATACCAATAAAAGAAGTAAAAAGTAATGAATAATAATAATATAAATAAACAATAACATGCAAATTCTCTGAAATAGCAATATGAAATTTTGTCAGTTTCTCTGTTGTTGGGATTGGCCTTGTGATCCTTCTTTGGGTCTGATTCTGGTCCTTTAACAGCTCTAGGTCTTGTGCTACTTGGGGAGGAAAAAAAAGAAAAAAAAAGCCTCCTGCTGACTTTAAACCAGACAAACAAGTTCTGCTTGTCTTCCTGGCTGCAGCAGGCTAGAGATATTGGTCTTCACTTTTCTCCCTTCCTACAGTTTTGCGAGGATGGGGGACAGGACTGGGCCACACTCTTCATAGTTGCCCAGAGTCCAGCCCAGTTTCTCTGTTCATGTTCAGTCCCCACTCCCCATTTATGCTGGGCTTGTCCCTTCAATTTACTAGTTTTGCTGTCCTTGAGGTACACTAATTTGGAGCAACTCACACACCACCTTCTTGCTTTTTGCTGTCCTAGGTGCTAGGCACACTCAAGTTCTCTTCAGGGGGTGTTCAGTTCCCCCACTGTGTTAGGTCTTTTTGGAGACTGCTAACTCCCTCAGCCCAGCTGCTCTCCTCCTTGGGGCTCAACTCCTCCTTCCTCTTAGCAAGCCAACCCCACCTCATGGGGGTGGGGCACCGCCACAGCTGGGACTATGGCAGTGGCTTTTGTGTGGTCGAGGCTGTGGGGGCTGGTGAGGGTGGGGTGGTGGCATGGCTGATGTTATGGTTGCTGGGCATGGCCCTAGTGGTGGGAATGTGGCCACTGCAGTGGTAGGGACAGGGGCAAGGCTTCAGTGGCAGTAGGGGCTTGACCTCCTCTGCTGCAGCAGCAGGGGCTGGGGCATGGCTAAAGTTGTTCTTCCGGCTGCTGCAGGGGTGTGGCAGGGGTGGCAGAAGTGGCAGATTCAGGAGAGTTTCCTACACAGGCACCCAGAGACTTTTTTGAACAAAATCTTCCTGTTCAAGCTTGCCTTTCCTAAGAAGTGCCCAGCCTCTCAAACAGCCCAACTTTCTAATGAGATCGGTGGTTATCTGGGTCAGGGTCCATCACAGCCCAACTCTTCTCCCTTCTTTGGGCATCACCTGGCTCCCCTTTTCTCTCATAATGACTCAGCTGGTGTCCATAGTCTCAGCGGGTGAACGCCACCCCAGTCCATCTTCCACTTTATTCCCTCCAGTGACTTCAAGTATCTAGGTCCATCCTGATGATGCTCTGTCCTCCCTGTTTGGCTGGAGAGGGAGCTGTTGACATGGTTTGCTCTCTTCCAAGGATCCTGTGGCTGGCGCCAGCAGGTGCCTGGCTGCGGGCTGCAGCACCCCTGGTCCCTGTGGTGGTCCCAGGGACTTTACCATCCCAAAGCAATGTCCTTACCATCTGTTTTTCAATGTGCTCTACAATTTTAGCCACTGATCTTCACATATGCTCGCATACTATTGGCTGTTCACTCTTTTCCTCTTAAGATTGGGTAGGTGTTCCACCTGTGCACAGGGGGAAGTGGCCTCCATTCCCACCTATCTCATCATCATCTTCCTTTAAATTCTTTAAAATTGATTTACAGGTGCTTTATTGATGCTTCTCATCAGTGCTTCTCCAGTACAAAAGATCATAGTTTCTAAAATGATTTTTTCCAAACTCCTGACTTTGCTCACATGCATGCAGAACATGTATTTAACTAATGGACTCCCAATTCTCTGCATCAAAAGCTTTCCTTTTACATGTTGTTACATTTTAATGAAGTAGATACCTTTAGACTTAAAAATTCCTGGGGTTACAGTGCTCTTGAGGTTGAGTTCTTGGGAATTCTGAATTTTAACCCTGATTATTTAAAATGAATAATGGGTCATCTCATGACTTAGTTTCTCCCTCTGTGAATTTTAGACAATACTACATGCTCCTTTTAAAATTCTTAAGGTTGGGATAGGTATTCAGCGTAGTAAAATAATTTGATATAGTATGGAACAGGTGCTGTCTAATTGTGTTTCTATGCATGGAAAAGAAAGTTAGCCATTTTTCTTAGTTATGATGGCCATTGGGAAATTAAGCTAAAATAAAAGAATTAGTACAATTGTGCTGTTCCAGGGCATTCTAATTAGATTGCTTCTTGTCTACCTTAAGGGTCAACTTCATCACTCTGTTTCCCACAAAGTGGATACAACTTCTATTGTCTTCTGGTCAAAAGTCACATCTAACGTTCCTCTTGTCTCAGGGACAATTGCACAACTAGTTGTTAGGAATGCTACTCCCTCAAGATGTAGCCTCTCAAGGGAGTCCAAATTACACATATTTAAGGTTAATGATCATTGATAGGGGTATGTTTTTGTCTGTCTTTCATGAAAATTGGTATTTTTCTTGTCTTTTTTGTGATTATAATTAAACTATACCTTGATGAACTAAGTGTGAGTGTTTTTCTTTCTTAGATCCAATATCTTTGCAACTTGTAAAGAAATTTGAGAATGTGGCAGAATTCTCTGCCAATTGTGTGGCACAGTCTCCAGTTTTCTTCCCCAACCAGTATAAATGAATAAGGGGTCACATGCTAAACCTGAAAAGCTCAGAGGAGGCTACTACGGTATGCTTACAAACTCAGAGACATAATGTAACCACACAGGATGGTCTGAAAATAAAACTTCTTAACTAGAAGTGAGTCATAGAAAGCAGTTATATCCTAGGACAGTATCTTACTTCACAAAGGTCAATCTTGACCTTAACTGAGCTGATCTCCTGTCTTTTTGCATCTGTAGTAACATACCCTTAGAATGTTAGAGTAATCCCATTTTCCCAGTAACCTAAGAGCACAACCTCTCACCAGAGCACAAGACCACAGAATCCCTCATTTTTATCTTGTTCTTCAGAATACCATCTCTATGTCCTGTAAATGTTAATTGTTAACTATCCTATATCCACCAATGTAAAAGAAATATGTGTCTCTGTTTTACTTTTTATCCAATTCCAGAGATTTCCCTGCTTTGGTTTTTCCTGCCTCCTAATCAAGTACCAATGGATTTCATTAACTCCCTTATGTCTTCATTTTTTATTCTAATGTATAAAATAAGTAGCAAAACTGCCATTTTCCAGATAATTTTCTCAATCCATTGAGATTTTGCTTCCAGGCAATTGCCATCAGTTTGGCTCAAATCAACCCATAAAAATTCTTTACAGGTTTGGATGTTTCTTATTTAAACACTAATAACTCTCCAATAAATTGAAATAGGAGCTTGAGAATGGACCTTTCTCTTCCTCTTCATGCCCTTTACTTTTATGAAGTCATATTTTATAGTTATAGTGTATTACAGTTAAAGACATCTTTACAGAGCTAAGGAGACTGAAAGGTGCATCTTCTTTCTCTGAATTTACCTGACTTTCTTCAGGATTAATGGTGGATCTCTATATCACAATTTATTCCTAGAAATTAGATGTTGGGAACTAAAGAGTCCATGTATCAAGAAAAAAGTAAATAGTAAAAAATATTTGGGTTGTTAAATGTTATGAAAAGGCAATTTCCAAGTCTTTGCTAAGATGTGTTCCTCCAGTTTTAGTATTCAGTAGCAAGAATGGAATAGGCTAGTAGTCTCTCTGTTATTCACTATGATTGACACATTTGCTTCAGGTAGCATTCTTCCATCACCCAGAACCTGCTGGACACTGGTGTACTCTGGCTCTGGATACAGAGGGATTGGAGTTGGGTGAATGAAGATCTTCTTTGTGTCTTCCTGTTTTCTGCCTATTTCCCTGACATCCCTATCCTGTTCCATCTCCTTCATCATTCAGTGAGTGACAATCATGTACTGGCCAGGTACATGATTTGATGCTGAAAATCTTGAGATAAACTGCACTCCTTCCAGGACAACCACTAATTATGAAACTCCTAAAAAGTCTGAGAAGGAATCAACTTATGTTATTGAAGAAATTTAAGCAAATTGAAACATTGAAATTAAGAACAAACTGAAAGAAACCAGAAGGGAAGTGTGAGGGGATAATGGTAGGGCAGGGGGAGGGTTTATTGAGGAGCATGTATAAAGGACACATCGGCAAAGTCAAATGGGGTAGGACTGAGGGTGGAAGGTGAGGATGGCCTGGGTGGGAGGGGGAGTGGTAGGGGGAAGAATGGAGATGACTGTACTTGAACAACCATAAGAAAATTCAGTTATAGTGAGTCGATCCTTGTGTGTTCTGAAAGGGCCCTCATTTCAGGTCTGGGGCCTGTGTAGCAGAAAGACTTGTTAACATTCATTTCTACATATTCCAACTGAGTTGAACCACATACACAAAACACTACCTTGTTTTGTAGTTTTACTTTTTGTTTGTGACAGGATTCCTCTACAGATTTCTGACATACGAAATCATTCATTGTCCCAAGCTGGAGGAGGAATGGAGAAAACAAGAAAGTGTTGTTTTGAGGTTGTTCACCAGCAACAGGCCAGACTTGGCTCAGTCACTGACTCCCTGCTTCCCAGCAGAAGTTTCAAGTGTATTGAGGCTGCTGATTATAAAGCTACAGCTCATAGGCTAATAATGTTCTGTGGATTTCTATCAAGGCCAGGAGTGCCGGCCACAGAAAATGTAGGATATTTTAAGAGATAAAGAGCAGTTAACAGCAAAATCCATTCAGGATGTTTTTAACAAAACAACCTGGGGTTCAGCACCACCCTGGGGTGAGAACAAAAATGGAACATGACCAGCACCCAGAATTAGCTCTTTGATCTCACATGTTGTTTTGGAAACATGAGGAATGGTCTAAAAATATACTGGTGTTTTTATTGTTTACCCTCTCATGCTTTGCTTTTGAAATCACCTTTATATGTGCTGAGAGTTTCCTATAATTCACATGCATAGAGTCCTTTACTGTAAAGACCTCAAAGTACCTACTTTTGTTTCTTGGAACTAAGGGTCAGATCTTTTCTGCTGCAAAGTGACTTAAGATGAGTTGTAAAGAAAGTGGTGGAAGAATGAGATGAGAATCCCTCTTGGTAAATAAGTGATTGGCTTGCTCAGTGCTGTGACCTTTTCTAAGAAAAGAGAGTACTCTCTTTGCTTTTCCTTGGCTATGGTCCTTACTGGAGTCCTCCAACCCTTCCCTCTTATCTATACCACACCTTTCCTATAAGGCCTCCAGGAAGACAGTCAGTCTTAAGCCACCTTTTGCTCCCAATGACTGCCATCTTCTCTGCTTTCTGAGGGTGCTCATTGTCAGTTGTGACCTTTCATACCTTTTTCAGTTCACATGTCACATGCATCTGTCTCTCCAACATGGTTTTAGGCCCATTAGGTGAAGGGACCTGAATCCCACTTTCTAAAAGCCAATGGTCCATAATGTCAGTCAACACTTCACAACAGCCAGAAGCCTGGGTTGAAGTAGTTCTAATCCCTAACACTAAAGGGTGATTCAGACCCAAATCACAGGGGAGGCAAACCTCAGACAGTAGGGTTGTATCCCCAACAGACTGAAGATTCGACTTATAAGATCTGTTGTCTATTCCTTGTTTTATTTTGTAGTCCCTGGCCAATCTTGTCATTTCACTGTGCTTCACTTAGTTCCTCTGCGTCAAAAAAAGATAGTGCAATGAATTGTGAAGAGTAAATAAGGAACCATAAGAAAGCTACTCCACAAACTGGAAGAGTTTCTTAAGTGTGGAATGATTATAATGTGTCAATCTTCTTCTTAAAGTAATAAAATGAGTACTGTTTTAAGGACACTGATCACAACCATGGAACATGAGAGTGAGAAAAATACTGCCCTCCAAGGGGGCAGTTCACATTTCATTCTACACATACTACAGTTTTTTCTTTATAAAATAACACCTGGCTTGGTGGACATAAGATAATGTGTGAGCTGGATGGATCACCTAAAGAGGAAGATCTGATCCCAGACTCATTGTCACAGCCAGTTCAGAACATCAGCTTTTTGGCACCTTGGCATCTCCAGAGTCTTGACTATCCCTCAGCAGGTGGTGGGTGCATCTCATCAGGCAGGCTGCAGCCCAGTCACTCAGATGTATTGTGATTTGATCTTGATTCCTGTTTCAATACTGACATGCCCAAGAACTGGCTTACTAACATAGAATTTGAAATGGTCACAAGGAAATAATAATAATAAATATTTCTTATTGAAGAAGAAAATAACAGATAATTAGGGAATGTGGAAAAGGTTGTAGACAGAAGTGTGACCAAGTGGAGAGGGAAAACAAGTCTAGATAAAAACACAGGGAATCCAAGATCTGATGTGCAGTCATGGGTTGAGGAGATAGAGTGAAGAGACCAGGTTCGAGGCTCCCAACAACCATATGCTTCATAGAAGTCATTACCAAGAGCTGTGGAAGCAGCACAAAATAATGGAAACAGCTAGTTTGCAGTTACAGGTTGTTCTCACCTGCTCTCTGCTCCTGTTCTCCCACTTGATTACCTAATAAATCTTGGGCATTTATTAAACTCCCTCAGCCCTGGTTTTCTCCTACATGAGATGATGATAAAAATAGATACCTCTTCAGCAGTAAACAAATTTAATGAGAAAAATACTTAAAGAATAACAACATATACCATTGCACACAGAGTATTTTTAAGGAAAATTGATATAATTGCAATGAAGAAAATTACAAATTTTTATGGACATATAAAATATACACATAAAATAATAGATACATTTGCTCAAATACTATGTTTCTGGAAAAAAATGACTCTTGTGAAAATGTTAAACATTCCTAAATGAATGCACAAATTTCTTTTAAGTCATTTTAACATCCACATGGTTAATTTACAAACAGAAAAACTCTGAGGTTACTAATGTGAAATTTTAAAATAAATCTTTAAGCCCTGGATGGTGTAGCTCAGTGGGTTGAGAATGGGCTTGTGAATCAAAAGGTTGCCAGTTCGATTATCAGTCAGGACACATGTCTGGGTTGTGGGCTAGGTCCCTGGTGGGAGGGGTGCCCAATGGGCAACCACACATTGATGTTTCTCTTCCTCTCTTTGTCCTTCCATTCCCCTCTCTCTAAAATTAAATAAACAATATTTTAAAAAGCTTTTGAATAAAAAATAAAAGTGATTAGACTTATAATTATTTAACTATGTTACAAGGGATACAATGCTCAAAACAATCTGTTTTGTTGTTGTTGTTGTTGTTCATCAATAGACAGATGTTGGGAGCTATTCCCTCTGGTTTCTGGGACTGTAGCCTTTAGTCCCATGGCCAGAGCTGAGTAAAAAGGCCTTGGGGACATGAGCCACTAAGGAGACAGAGAATTACCTCCTGACAGGAGCACAGGCCCTGCCTCCCTCACTTCCCTCTGCTTGTCCTAGGCATATGACAGGTTAGCTAATGACAGGTAAGATCCATCAAAGGAGGAGGGACAACCTAAGACAAGCATTGTCACAATGGGCCATCAGGGAAGGACTTAGGAGTCTTCAGAGAAGGGGCAGAAAAACCCTCACTCCATGGCTTCGTCATAGCTTGAGTCCTCAGTCTTTCTGAAAAAGTCTCCTAATCTCTTGGCTGCTTTGCTCTCCCTTCCTGACTCAGCCTGGGAGCTATGCCAAAGACCTTTATGGGATCAGATGGTTTCTGGGGCTGAATCTGGCCAGAGAAGGAATATACATTGCTTCCTTTGAGGTTTGCTCTGCTCTGTTGCTATGAAACAGACACGAATTAAAGCCAACCCTGACCAGAGACAATCCCTGTGTTTCTTTAACTATCATGTAAATGATGTCAGTAGCATTTTGCACACTGGTTGATGTGCTTTATGTGCGTACTATGTATTTCTGAGCTAAACATAATAAAAAGGCAGGGAAGAAGGTATTAAGGACCTTTCTCCTTTGAGGTACTAGTCACTTTTCCTCCCCAAGCAAATCACACATTGGGCATTTTTATTTCTCATCTGCGATGACTGGGGATATTCTGCTAGAAGAGCCTTCCCATCAGACAAATCAATGAAACAGAAAAATAATTCAGAGATTTTGATACATACACACATAAATGAATGGCTATATGGTACATAACATAATACAAATAAGTATAAAATAAATATATCATTGTAAAATTCACATAGGAATAACCTGTTAAAATTGAAGAGAAAGAGCAACCTAGTATTAAAAGAAGCATATCAAAGTAAAGTTCAATTTAATATAAAAGTTCTAATTCACTCAAATACACTTTGTTTCTAATTACCCTTAAATGTCTCTTGCTTGATTATGCTTTTAATAATTAACTTTATTGAGTTATAGTTTATATATAATAACATACATTTATTTAAATGTGTTCAGCTTAATAAGTTTAGACAAATATATGCATCCAGATAGCCATCATAGAAAGAAAGAAGTAGAATATTTGCGTTCTTCAAAAAAGCTCCCACATTCTTCTTTGGGGTGAACCCCCCAAATCTTTAACATAGGCAAACACTGATATGCTTTCTGCTATTATAGATTAACTTAAATTTTCTGGAATTTTATATAAATGGAGTTGTACAATAAACAAATTTAAAATACAGAAAAAAGATAGGTGAAAGAAAAAACTTCATCAAGTATTGGGAGGAAGGGTCTTTCCTTCATCCTGGAGGCTCATAAATGATTGTTTCTTTTTTTCATCCCAGGATTTTTCTAACTTTTGAATGCTGATTTGGATTGTCCAAATTCATAACACCAGTGTTTATAAGATCTAGTTGCAATTTGTTAATTATAAGTGATAGATATGTCAATACTGTCCTCCCATGAGGCATTAAATGATGAGTGTGGAATCAGAGCAAGGAGAGCAGGAACTTCCGGGGTTTAATTTAAAACTTTCTAGACCATCTGGAAGTTAAGAATTTGTTCCACACACTCAGATGATGTTACATTCCTGGATGCCACTAGGCCTGCTTGAGCCCTTCTCCCAACACTGGCAGAAAGGACACTGCAATGTCTGCTCATTCATGGGATCTTTTGATCATGCAATAATCCTAGGAAGCTGTTTGGTAAGCCCTCCATTTGATCCAGGCCTTTAGCTCACAAGTGCCATAACCACAACTCTAAGGTCAGGTGTCAAGAGGTGTTTTTGGGTGTCCTCGCTACTCCTAGCTCATGGAAGTTTTGGAGTCCCTCCCACCAGGTACTGTGGGAGGCACAGTTCCAAGTGTTTGCAGCTTACTTTCCAGCCAAGCCTTCTGAGGCCATCATCCCTGGGAGCATCTGCATTACTGGAAGTTCCAGTATACTTTGTCCTTGTCTCAGACTTATCTTCTTTCTTCCCAACTTCCCAGACTGAAAAGGATCCATTCCAAGCTTTCATTTTTTTTTTTTTTTTTTGGAAAATTAGGGCTCACCTGTCTAGCACCAATAGAAGAGAGAGAGGTCTGGTCATTGTTAAATGATTTGTAGGAGGGTGTCCATGTAATTTATTTTATAAAAAAGGACAATTTTGAGAGTACAATGGAAGTGAGAGGGAGGTATTAATAGTACAGGAGTGAAAAAAACAGGAGTAAACAAGACTATCCAGCTGCACCCCATAACACTCTTACTTGTCTGTTAACATTTTCCAGGCACCTCTGACCATTCTACCTCTACCTCTACCTCTGATCGTCATATTCTTTAGCTACATTGATGTCTTTAAATCTGGTGCATTGTTCACTGCCTCTGTAACATCTCACATGTTTGTACTCACTGATTATGTGTCTGTTATTATAGCATAAATCTAAAAGGAAATCTTATTTCTAAGTTCCTGAAGGCATCTTGGATGGTTGTTCATCTGTTTGCTTTTCCCTTCCCTTTCCCTCCCCCTGTCCATAAGAGAGATTTACCATAATAAAACAATCTGAACTTGCAGTATTATATAAAACGATGCATAAATAAAATCTGCAGAGTAATATAAATATTCCACAATAAGGGAATGGCAAAACAAAACTGATGGTATCAAGATGATTGGTTGATATTTAGGAAGATGGTGGTTTTGAAAAATTTGGGAACATGAGAAATTTATATACTATAATTATTAGTGAAAAAATTAAGAAGAAGGTTATAAATTTGTACCATTTTAACTATAGTTATATGAAAATAATAACAAATGGTCAAAATGTCAGGATGAGAAAAAATGCCAAAATAGTAACAATAACTTTTTTTAACTTATGAGATGAGGTGCTTTCCCCCCTCCTCTCTTTCATTATATTCCAATTTTTCTGGAATGTGGTTTATAATAGAAATAATGCTCTTTCCCTCCTCTTCTGTGGAATTAAATGATGTAATAATTATAAGTGTTTTTCCATTGTTTTTTCCCTCTCTATAACCCCATTGTATCTTTATGGCCTTGCCCTGAAAGTGAGAGAATGGACCTGGGTGGATTTCCTTCTTTGTAGGGGGTATTTCCAAGGCAAGACTTTCTCAGGTTTTCTCTCTTGTCCTCCAACTATGTCAACCTTGAACCACAAATGAAATGCTCTCAGTAAACCCATAGGACTTACCTTGAAAACCTCTTGCACCTGCAAAGCAAAGGCTTCCATATTACTTTCATAGAAACTTCAACCCCGTCAAAAACAGCTTTTCTCTGAGAGGTTTTATTGGGAAAGCAAATGTCCTGAGAATTGTTTATAGTTGAGTGTGTTACCAAAGGTCACCTCTCCTCTCTGACATTCACTCAGGTTTCTGGCCACTTTGGTGGTCCAGGCTCTCAGGGTACTGAACTGTGATTCCCTCTTCAGATTTTAAAGTTATTCTGAATTTAGCCTCATTTTCATATATGTTTTCAACTTCTTCAGTTCTATTTTATTTTGTCCAAACCACTGGTGAAAAGGAAAGGAATTCTTTCCCCAACTAATGAAGGCATCTCTGAGTTGGAACCCTCCCAAGAGAGCCATAGAGGACTAGGTTCATCCTGACAGCATAGAGCACAGGGCAGGGGTCACACAGAGGACACCATTTCATTGTCAGGGGATCTCAACTTTTTTTTTTTTTTATCAGATTTCCTTCTATGAGTCAACCCAGAAAACTTCCCATCAATATATTACTT
This sequence comes from Carollia perspicillata, assembly GCA_004027735.1. Classification (NCBI taxonomy): domain Eukaryota; kingdom Metazoa; phylum Chordata; class Mammalia; order Chiroptera; family Phyllostomidae; genus Carollia; species Carollia perspicillata. Next base: position 31,812 of record PVKM010004033.1, on the reverse strand, counting down.
CTGTCTTAGGCAAATCCTGACTTACCTAATGTAAAAGAGCCTTTGCAATACATTATCAATATATATTTCAACATGGCTTGTAATAGCAGACTATGGAAAACATTTTAGTGAACATCAATAGGGTTTTGCTTCAACAAATTATGGCTTATTCTAAACCTAACAAAGAATATAAAACACGTGTACTCAGATAACTACACAAAACTGAAAAAATAAATTAAGGAAGACACAAACAGATGGAAGCATATAATGTTTTCAGAAATTGGAAGGATTAACATCATCAAAATGTCCACACACCAAAAGGAATTTATAGATTCAATGCAATCCCAATTAAAATGCCAATGACATATTTCACAGTTACAGAACAAACATTTCAAAAATTTATATGGAACCATAAATGATACAGAATAGATGCAGCAATTTTGAGAAAGAGGAACAAAGTAGGAGGGATCACGATTCCTGATATCAAACTGTAGTACAAGGCCACTATAATCAAAACAGCCTTGTACTAGCATGAGAACAGACACATAGATAAATGGAACAGAATACAAAGCCAAGAAATAAAACCAAGTATCTATGGTCAATTAATATTTGACAAAGGGAGCAGTAGCATAAAATGGAGTAAAAATAGCCTCTTCAACAAATGGTGTTGAGAGATATGGACAGTTACATGCAAAAAAAAAAAAAAAAAAGAAAGAAAAGAAAAGAAACTCAACCACCAACTTACACCATACACAAAAATAAACTCAAGGTGGACAAAAGACTTAAATATAAGTCACAACACCATAAAAGTCCTTCAGGAGAATATAGGCAGAAAAATCTCAGATATTCCACGTAGCAATATTTTCACTGATATATCCCCTAGAGCATGGGACATAAAGTAAATAAATAAGTGGGACTTCATCAAAATAAAAAGCTTCTGTACAGCAAAGTAACCACCAGCAAAATAAAAATGAAACCAACCATATGGGAAAACATATTTGCCAATGATATCTCAGACAAAGATTTGATCTCAAAAATATATTAAAAACTCACACGACTTCTCTCTAGGAAGACAAACAATCCAATTAAAAATGGGAAAATATCAGAGAGGTGCCAATTAAAACCACAATGAGATACCACTTCACACAGATCAGAATGGCCATCACAAACAGATAAACAAACAAGAGTGTTGGAGAGGTTGTGGAGAAAAAGGAATCCTAGTATACTGTTGATGGGAATTCAGACTGGTGCAGCCACTGTGGAAAACAGTATGGAATTTCCTCAAAAAACTAAAGATAGAAGTACCTTTTGATCAAGCAATTCCAGTGCTGGAATTATACCCTAAGAATCATAAAACAACATTTCGAAAGTACCTATGAGCCCCAATGTTCATAGCAGTGTTATTTACAACAGCAAAGTGCTGGAAACAGCCTAAGTGCCCAACAGTAAATGAGTGGATAAAAAACCCATGGTACAGTTACATGATGGAGTACTATGCAGCAGAAAGAAAGAAGGAACTCATACTCTTTGCAACAGTACAGATGGACCTGGGGAGTATTATGCTAAGTGAAATAAGCCAGGCAGTGAAAGAAAAATACCTTATGATCTCACCTATAATTGGAACATAATCAACAAAGCAAAGAAGCAAATAAAATACAATGAGAGACATGGAAATAAAGGAAGACTGACAGTAACCTGAGGGGAATGGGGAGGAGGAAAATGGAGAAAAGTGGAAGAGTGAAATCAAAGAACATGTGTAAAGGTCCCAATGAAAAACACAATGGCGGGGGATTGAATGTGGGAGTTGGGTGTTATGTAGAGGTGAGTAATAGGAAAAAAGGAGACAATGGTAATTGAACAAAAATAAAAAACTTAAAAAATGTGTATTTGGTGAGAATGCTAAGAGACATGTATTTGGGTGAATTGACTTTTGAAATTACAATCTTATTTTCATCTATTCAAATTTTAAACAAGGAAATAATATCTGTGCCTGCATCTTTTGCAAACCCTCTAACCCTATTTCCTTAAATTTCTTCAGGCTGCTGTAAACACATTTAAGTTTTTTTCCTTTGATTTTCAGCTCTTCACTGTCTTGGGAGCCACTTCATAATATCCTGGTTAAGAATTTACCCTGCCCTTCCCTTCCCTACTTTCAAAAGTCACAAGAAATCTAAAATACAAATACTGAAAATTTGCTTTTTAATAAAAACTTAAGACATAATATTTATGTAAACTTTAGTTCTTGCAAGAGTATCTTGAGTACCCTGGATGTTAAATGATCCTTAATGAGAAGGCTGTTACCACCAGCAAAGTCATGTTGCTCTCAAATTGTTTCCACAGTGACAGAGGAGTTAAGTGGATATTGTAAATTATGAATTGCTCCTGCACATTTATGTCCAAGAAACATTATATTTCTTTATTTTTCTGAATCAGATTACACCCAGCTCTAAGAATCTACTCCTGTTGCTAACAGGGTTGCCAAGAAACATAATACTGGCCATTGCTGGGGCTGCCCCACTTCAGTTAGATAACACAGGATTCTGGGGTTCACAAGTTCAGGGAAATAGGCAAAAGTTGTTTCTTGGCCTCTGTAGTTGGCACCATTGTCACTGCTGCATTCTCTTTCCTATATGATTTCCATATCACCTCTGGGCACTGGGGCTTATGGGCAGAGGGAGTGTATGCTACTTGTCAGGCTCAGAAGCAGCAGTATGTATTCTCTAGCCCCAAAAGCCTTGCTGCCCAGGCAGCACTCCTTCACTCCCCAAAGCCTTGCTGCCCAGGCATCTTCTCAGGCTTGGAAAGCCCATCTTCTTTCTTTTATACAAAGTGTAAAAGACTTTTCTTGATGGTCTAGCCTTCCAAAACTAAAGCTTGACTCTTTGAGGCTGCCTTTCTACTTCCTGAAATTTGGCTCTTGGAGTTTAGGTCTCATGAAAACAGCACCTGCTTCTTGGGCAGTAGGCACACACTTTTCCTGGTGAGTCTAAAGCAACAGCATTCTAGCACAAGTGGCAATGTTGGTATACTCATGGCCTACCTTACATTCCCTCTCAAAACAACCTCTGTGCTATGTATGCTAAGATTGTGGCTTTTGTGCTCTTTTTCTGTTCTGTTAGGAGAGTGAAGCTGGGCTGTCTCCGGAATGAGGACCTTAGTTTCTCTATAGCTTTAGTCTCTAAGTTCAGCACTCTGAACCACACAGGTCACCTGGCTGCAAGTTTGCTGGATCTTGTAAGCCACCTTTAAATAGAAGGTGTTATGGCTCACTCTTGGGGCAGAGACTCCCCTCTGGTCTTACTTATCATGTGCTAGTTCCCTCTATCCCAGGGGAAGAGGTGCCTGTAGGAATTTTGGGAGCTTTCATTCAGTCCTTTGAAATATCTGAGCTTTTGCAGAGTTTATACAAAAGTAGTTCCCATACTTCTGAGCCAACAAATAGTGATGTGCACTATCAGGTTCTGGGGGTACATGTATTCTCTCCAATTTCACTGTCTGGAGTGCATGTGTTCTTATCTATCATCACTCCTAACTATTAGAGGTATATTTTGTTTGCTTTTTATAAATAAAGTACAGTTGACATACAATACTCTATTAGTTTTAGTGTACAACATAGTCATTAGACATTCACATACCTTACACTGTGATCACTATGGTATGTCTAGTAACTATCTGTTATAGTAGAAGTTACTGCAATATTATTGACTATGTTCCCTGTGCAGTACATCATCATCTTGAGTATTTTTTTAAAATTTTATTACTAGAAGTTTATATCTCTTATTTACCTTCACCATTTTCATGTATCCACCAACTTCCCTCCCCTCTGGCAACCATCAAGTTTGTTTTCTGTATCTATGAGTCTCTTTCTGTTTTATTTATTCATTTGCTTTTTTTCTTAGACTCTACAAATAAGTAAAATCTTATGGTATTTGTTTTTCTGTGTTTTACTTGTTTCGCTTAACATAGTTCCCTCTACGTCTATCCATGTTTTTGTAAATGGCAAGATTTCATTTTTTATGGCTGAGTAATACTTCATTGTATGTATGCACTACCATATTCTTTACCTAATTGTTTATTGATGTACACCTATATTATTTCCATATTTTGGATATCATAGCTAATGCTACAACAAACACAGTGGTGATATTTTCAAATTAGTGTTTATGTTTTCTTTGGAAATACCCAGAAGTGGAAGTGCTTGGTAATAGTTGTATTTTTCAGTTTTTGAGATAACTCCATTCTGTTTTCCACAGTGGCTACACAAGTCTGTATTCACACCAACAGTGCATGATGGTTGCCATTTCTGTACATCCTCACAATCACTTTACATTTGTGGATTTATTGATGACAGACATTCTGAAAGATGTGAGGTGATATTTTGTTGTGGTTCTGATTTGCATTTCTCTAAATATTAGTGATAGTGAGCATTTCTTCATAACTTATTGATCATCTGTATATGCTCTTTGGACATATGTCTATTCAGGTGTGCTGACCATTTCTTGAAACAGATAGTTTGTCATTTTCATGTTGAGTTGTATGAATATATATATTTTAGATATTAACCATTTACAAGTTATATTATTCGCAAATAGATTCTCTCATTCAATAAGTTTCTTTTTTTTTATTTGGTTGAAGATTTCCTTCATTATGAGAAAGCTTTTTAGTTTTATATAATCAATCTCATTTGTTCATTTTTGCTTTTGTTACTATTGTCTGGAAATACATATCCAAAAGAAAAATATTGATAAGACTAATGTCAAAGAGTTTGCTACCTATGTTTCCTGCTAGGAGTTTTATGTCTTATATTTAAACTACTGTGCTTTTTTATTTTTTTACATATTATTTAAATTAAAAATATAAAAATATTTGCTTTTCTTAAAAATGTGAACTTAATGCTAAAGAAAATGTTTGGGGTAAAAATTTTTGTTTTCATTTTTAGTACTTTTAAAAATATTTTTTATTGGTGTTCAATTACAGTTGACCTCCTTTTTCCTCATTACAATCTCCTTGCTATTCCAACCCTATCTCCCATATTCAATCCATTTTTGATCCATTTATTTATTAATGAGCAATTGGGATGTTTCCAGCACTTGGCTATTGTAAATTGTGCTGCTATGAACATTGAGGTCCATAAGTTTTTTGAATTGATGTTTCAGGATTCTTAGGGTATAATCCAAACAGTGCAATCACTGGGTCAAAAGGCAATTCCATATTTAGTTTTTTGAGGAAATCCCATACTGTTTTCACAGTGGCTGCACCAGTCTGCCTTCCCATCAACATTGCAATAGGGTTTCCTTTTCTCCACAACCTCACCAGAACTTGTTGTTTGTTGATTTGCTAATGATGGCCATTCTGATAGTGGTGAGGTCAAATGTCATTGTGGTTTTAATTTGCATCTCTCTAATGACTAGAGATGTTGAGCATCCTATCATATGCCTATGGCTCTCTGGATGTCTTCATTGGAGAAGTGTTTGTTCAGGTTCTTTTGCCCATTTTTATTTGGTTTGTTTGTATTCCTGGTGTTGAGTCATATAAATTCTTCATATATTTTGGAGATCAAACCCTTGTCAAAGGTATCATTGGCAAATTTGTCTTCCCATACAGTTGGTTCCCTATTCATTCAGTGGTGTTTTCTTCATCTGTGAAGCAGCTTTTTAGTTTGATGTGGTCCCATTTGTTTATTCTTTCCTTTATATCTCTCACCCTATTGTATGTATCAATGAAAATATTGCTGTGTGGGATATCAGAAATTTTCCTGCCTATGTTTTTCTCTAGGACTGTTATGTTGTCACAACATATATTAAGTCTTTTATCCATCCTGAGTTTATATTCATATACTGTGTAAGTTGGTTTTCCATGTACCATTGCAGATCTCCCAACACCATTTATTGAAGATGCTATTTAAAAAAAGTTTTTTAAATTGTTGCTCAAATACAGTTGTCTCCATTTTGCCCATACCACTCTCCCCTGCCCAACCGACCCCCAACCTCCTAACCTCAATGCCACTCCCCTTTGACTTTGTCCATGGGTCCTTTACACATGTTCCTTAATGACTCTTCCCCTTCTTTCCCCTGTTACATCCCTCCCCTTTCCCTCTGGTTACTTTTTTTACACCATTTTATGCTCTGCCCCTGTTTGTTAAATATTAATTGACCATAGAGACATGTGTTTATTCCTGGGCTTTCTATTCTATTCCATTGATTATGTGTCTGTTCTCATGCCAGTGCCAGACTGCCTTGGTTACTGTGTCCTTATAATATAGTTTGATATCAGGTATTGTGTTCCCTCTTACTTTGTTCTATTTTCTCAATATTTCTGAGGGTATTTTTGGTTCCATATAAGTTTTGAAATATGTGTTCCATATCTATGAAATATGTCATAAGTATTTTAATGTGTATTTCATTGAATCTATAGATTATTTGGGTGGTGTGGTCATTTTGATGATGTTAATTCTTCCAATCCATGCACACCACAAATGTTTCCATTTATTTGTATCTTCCTTAACTTTTTCATTCAGTATTTTGAAGTGCTCTGAATAGAGGTATTTTACCTCCTATGTTAAGTTTATACCTAGGTACTTTATTTTTCTTGTCATAGTAAATGAGATTTTTTGCTGGTTTATATTTCTGATATTTCATTGTTGGTATAAAAAAGTCTTCAATTTCTGAATATTGAATTTGTATCCCTCTGTTTTGCCAAAGTCACTTATCAGGTTGAGAAGTTTTATTGTGGAATGTATACCATTTTCTACATACACTATCATGTTATCTGCAAATAAAGACAGTTGTACTTCCTTCTTTCCAATTTGCATATCATTTATTTATGTTTCTTGTCTGATCACTCTGGCTAGAACTTCCAATACTATGTTGAATAAAAGTGGCAAAAACTGACATCCTTGTTTGTTCCTGATCTTAGGGGGAATGCTTTTAATTTTTGCCCATTGAGTGTGATGTTAGCTTTAGGTTTCTCATATGTTATTTATTAGGTTGAGGAATGCTCCCTCTATTCCCAACCTGTTCTTTGCTTAGTGTTTTAATCATAAATAAGTGCTATACCCTATCAAATGCCTTTTCTCCATTATCTATTGATATGATTTTGTGATATTTTGTTTTTCCTTTTGTTTATGTGATGCATTACTTAAATTGATTTGCAAATATTGTACTACTCTTGCATCCCTGGGATGAATCCCACTTGATCACGTGTATGATCTTTTAAATGTATTGCTGTATCCAGATTGCCAATATTTTGTTGAGGATTGTAGCATCTATGTTTATTAATACTGTTGGCCTGTAGTTTTCTCTCTTTATTTTGTCTTTACCTGCTTTTTTTTTTTAATTAGGAAAATACTAGCCTCATTAAAAGTTTTTGAGAGTCTTCCCTGTTCTTCAATTTTGGAAACAGTCTGAGAAAAATAGGAATTAGCTCTTCCCTAAAAGTTTGATCAAATTAGTCTGTGAAGCTGTCTGGTGCAGGGCATTCATGTGCTGGGAGCTTTTTTATAACTCCTTCAATTTAACTGTCTCTTATCAGTCTATTTATGATTTCTGTTTCTTCTTGATTCAGTTTTGGAAGATTATATGTTTCTACAAATTTGTAATTTTTGTCCAGGTTCTCAAATTTCTTGGCATATAAGTATTCATAGTAATTTCTGATAATCCTTTGTATTTCTGTGGTATTGGTCATATTTTCTCATCTTTTGATTCTGATTTTATTTACATGGGTCCACTCACTTTTTTTCTCAATGAGCCTAGTTAAAGACTTGTTGATTTTGTTTATCTTTTCAAAGAATGAGCTCCTGAATTTATTGATCCTTTGGATTGTTCCTTCAGTCTCTATGTCATATAATTCTACTCTGATCTTGATTATTTTCTTCCTTCTACTCTCTCTGGGCTTTTTGTTGTTTTTATTTCTCAGACTTGTAGGTATAGAGTAGGTTATGTTGCTTATTTGAGATTTTTCTATCTTTTTAATGTAGGCCTGAATTGCTATGAAATTCCATCTCAGGTCTGCCTCCACTGTGTCTGATAGGTTTGGGGATGTTCATTTTCACTTGTGTAGAGAAAGTTTTTGATTTCTTCTTTGATCTCATTGTTAATTCATTCATTATTTAACAGTATATTAGTCAGTCTCCATGTATTTCAATATTTTTGAGTTTTTCCTTAAGATTGGTTACTAATTTCAATTAATTGTCATCTGATAAGATGCTTGATATAATTTCAATTTTGTTGAAATTGTTGAGGTTTCTTTTCTGTCCTACCATGTGGTCTATCTTTGAAAATATTCCATGTGTATTTGAAAAGAATGTAAATTTTGCTTCTTTAGGATGAATGGTTCTGTATACACAAATTAAGTCCTTTTGATCTAGTGTGTTTTTCAATGTCAAAATATCCTTGTTGGTTCTTTGCTTGGAAGATCTATCCATTGTTGACAATGGGATGTTGAAATCCCCTACTCTAAGTGGGTTGCTGTAGATATTTTTCTTGAAGTCCTTCAAGATTGTCCTTATAAATTTGGGTGCTCCTACATAGGGTGAAGATATATTTATAATGTTTATGTCTTCTTGATGGGTTCTTCCCTTGAGTGTTATGAAGTGACCTTTTTTGTCTCTATTTACAGTCTTGTTTTGAAATCTATTTTGTCCAAGATAGGTATTGCTACCTGGTCTTTTTGTTCCTGTCCATTTGCTTGGAATATTTTTTCCAACCCTTCACTTTCAGTCCATGTAGGTCTTTTGTTCTGAGATGGGTCTCTTGTAGATAGCATATATGAGGGTTCTTTTTTCTTACCCATTCAGCTACTGTATGTCTTTTTATTGGAGCATTTAATTCATTTACATTTAAGTTTATTATTGATAGGTGTTTATTCATTGCTATTTTTCCCTTTGTACCCATGTTTACCTCTTTTTCTCTCTGTTTTTCTTAACTTTTGGAAAGCTATCCCCTAGGCATCTTTTGGTGTTGGTTTGGTGGAGATGTAATCTGTTAGCAATCTTTATTTTGTCTGGGAACCTCTTTATTTCATTTACATTTTAAATGAGACTTTCTGGGTAGAGTAGTCTTGGTTGTAGGCCTTTGTTTTTCATTATTTAGAATATTTCTTGCTATTCCCTTGTCAATTTTAGTGTTTTTGTTGAGAAATCAGCCAACAGCCTTATCAGAATACCCTTGTATATTACTAGCTTTTTCACTCTGCTGCCTTTAAGAGTCACACATTTCTTTAAGTTTTCATTTTAATTATGATGCATCTTGGAGTGTTCCTTTTTGGATTCATCTTGATTGGAATGCTCTGTTTCCTGGACGTACTTGAATTTCTTTCTCATCAAGTGAAGGAAGTCTTATGTCATTACTTTTTCAAACAGGTTTTCTACCCCTTGCTCTTCTTCTTCTGGTATCCCCATGATATGGATAGTATTACATTTCATATTATCCTGCAGCTTTCTTAAATCCTCTTTATTCTTTCTGAGTCTTTTTTTTTCTTGCTACTTTTTTAGACAGAGGGGAAGGGAAGGACAAAGAGAGGGAGAGAAACACCAATGTGTGGTTGTCTCTCACATGCCCCCTACTGGGGGTCTGGTTTGCAACACGGGCATGTGGCCCGACTGGGAATCAAATTAGTGACCCTTTGATTTACAGGCCTGCACTCAATCTACTGAACCACAAAGCCAGGGCCAAGTTTTTTCATTTTGCTTTATTTTGTTTACTTCTCTCTGGGAATTTTTTTCTGCCTTGTTGTTGAGCTCACTGATTCAATCCTCTGCTTCATCTGACCTGCTTTTTGCTTTTCATTTCTTCCTGGCTCTTACTGATAGTTTCTATGTCCTTTGTCATGAGGATGTAGTTCACAGTAAGTTCACTGTAGCTTTTCTGAAGCTCTTTGTAGCTCTCTATGAGCTTATTGGGAATCCATATAATCCTTTTTTTTTAAAATCAAACTCTGCAAAAGATGGTAGTGAGGTAGGTGGGAGAAGATTCCAGTTCTCCCTGTGCCCAGCTGGAACATCTGGCCAATCTTCGGATAAACAGAGTGAACAGCCAACAGAATCCCAGCTAATATGAAATTTGAAGGCCCCAAACTGTAGAGGACATTGAAAACCATATGGTGAGGAGATTGCATTGGGAGCTAAAGTCCCTGGGATCTGCATTGGGACCTTGGCTGCTGTGACTCTGGCCCTGCACCTGCCACAGAATATGGGGAGGAGAGTCACCAGCTCCCTCCTCTACCAGAGCAGGGAGGGCAACCCTGCACCAGGAGGGACCAGGATGCTTGAATTCACTGGGAATAATAGAGATGAAGCAGGAGACACACAGAGGAGGTATATACCTTCTGGGACTGTGGATGCCAGCTAGGCCATTATGAGAGAAACTGAGGGACACCTGGAGAAAGGAGAAGAGTTGGGCTGTGCCAGAACCTGACCCAGATAGTCTCCAGACTTGTTATAAAATTGGGCTGTGTGAAAAGCCATGCACTTGTTAAGAACAGAGGGCAGTCTCTTTGTAAGGAGCTCTTGAGTAGTGGCTGGCTTGCCCAGAGGGTGATTTGAGCTGTGTGCCTGTGCTTGTCTTGGGCTGCTCACCCAACTGTGGATTCGAGCTATGCACCTGCACTTGACTCAGGTAGTTTGCCAAGGAGCTGATTCATCCCACTGGCCCTGAGGCTCATTCAAGAAACTTGCCTGAGCTGGACTCGGAACACTAGCCTAGCAACTGAGTCTTGCCACTCTCTTGGAGGCTGACTGGCAATGCTTGCCCTGTAGCTGATTCTGGCTGCTCATGGCACCACTCACCCCATGGCTGATTTGAGCCACACTTCCTAGCTTGACTCACACTGCTCACCCAGAGGCTTACTGGTGCTATTTGCCCAGAGACAGAATGGCACTGCTTGCCCATAGGTGGGCTCCAGCCATGATAGGCTCAAAAGGAACAAGGAGGGGGCACACTTCACAGACCACAACACAAATACTGAATTATTAGCACAGGTCTGGCACAGATGGACAGTGGAGGCCTGAAACCTCAGGAAGGACCTGGGCTAAGGCTGGGCAAGTGTGAATATTGTGGTCCAGACCTGGTCCCCATGCTCGCAAACCCATAGGAAAGGAGGAAAGTGAAGTCCAGCCACAATTTTCCTATGGAATCCAGGAAGAACAGCAGAATTCACTCAAAGGTATTAAAGTAAGCATGAGGCTTATTTTTTTCTCTCCTCTATCTTTATTTTTCTTTACCCAGGTGAATTACTAAGATGGAGCTATGAAAGGTCCAGAGACAGATCCAAAGAGGTAGCACAAGGCTAACACCAAAAACTGAAAAACTGAGGCAAATGTCACCTTACTAACCCATAGAACTGGTATTTTTATTGTTTATTTGTATAATTATTATTTTTTCATTGTTTTTACTTCTTTTATTTTATTAGTATTTTTTATTTCTCTTCTTTATGTTTAGATTTCTTCATTTTATTTCTCTGTTTAATTACATTGTTTGATTGGTTTTCCATATTCTCCTTTTATTATATTTTAATTTTCCTTCTTTCACTTCATTCATGTTCCAATAACACACCAGTCTTGATTGTGTATATTCTATTCTTGTTATCCAAATCATGTATTTCTTGTCACATTATTGTTGTTCTAGTACTATTGTAAACACTTATTGTTCCACATAACTGTACATACTACACAGCAACCATCCCCGATCTTAGCCCATTTCACTTTATTTCTGAGCATTATTATTGTTGTGGTTAACTCTATTTCCTCTCAGACTACACCAACTTTCTATCCTTTACTCTCACTATTTCTCATCATCTAAACTTGCATAGATGCTCTGCATTCTGGATTCAGCTCACAATCCTTGTTCCCTCTAACAAGTCTTATTTCTCTTTCACCTTTTACAAAAAGCTCCTTGTTGGGTAAAATGTCACAGTTAGTGCTATACTTTTCAAAGAATCTTCTATCTCTTCTCTACTGGTTGCAACTTGAAATACTGTAGAATACTATAGCACTGTCTTAATCCATTTTGCCTACCCCCTGCCACTGATCACAAACAAGAATAGGTGGAAGCTGTGAACATCAGTATACCCACTGGAGGAAAGAAACCATCAGCAAAAGAAACACCAAAAGGTAAAAACCCAAGTACAACAATAGGGCCCACACAAACAGAAGAAAGGGCAAACTTAGAGCATTCAGACAAGGAGATCAAAGAGACCATATCACTGCATCCCATAGAATTCCTACCATAGAAGTTCACCCTAGAAAGACAGCTAACAAAGCAAAATATCAGGAAGCATAGAAAGAAGCAAAAAGACACATATAACAGTGAGGCAAAAAAGAACATGCAATTAAAAGGAATGGAAGACTTTCCACTAAAAGACCTAAATGCAGTGGAGGTAAGCAAAGTATCAGATATAGAATTCAAAAAGATGATTATAAAGATGCTCAAGGAACTCACAGATAACTAACTACAAGGAACTGAGTGAGAACTACAACAATACGAAAAAGGAAACATAAACTATAAAGGAAAATCAGGAAGAAATGAACAATAAAATCTTGGAAATAAAAAATACACTAGAAGGGATTACAAGCAGGCTCGTTGAAACAGAGGATTGAATTAGTGAGATGGAAGGCAAGGTAGAAAAACACTCCGAAAGAGCAAGAAAAGGAAAAGAGACTCAAAAGGAATGAAGAGTTGGTAAGATGTAAGGAACCAGTCTGTGTGTCGATGATGAATTTAACTCAGCCCTAATTCAGAAAATTGACAGGCGCAAGGTGTCACAGAAGAGTCTGGCCCATAGATTGGCTTTCCCATGGGGAACTATGCCAGCATTATACCTAGGCTGCTTTGAGGCTTGCTTTTGCTAAAACTCCTTTTTGATGAGTTAAGGTAGCAAATGTTTAATGCATATCTTTGAAATGACTTTTTTATGGGAAACCTCTCTGCGTTTCTGTTTTAGGCACATCCCCTCTGGATTTGGAGCATGAGGCACGAATTAAGCAATATGTACAGCATTTAGGGCAAACACTAACAATTTTGAACAAGTTTGCTCATTGCAGGTCTGTCTACCCCTCTGACAAGCCTCTGCACCCATTTCAGCAAAGGGACCAGGCCCTACTAAAGACCTGGAAGAGTAAAGGCCCTGATCAGCAGCTGTCTGACACTCCAGAGGAAGGTTTGAAATTCCTCCTGAGTGGATGCAGTTCAACCACTTTTTCCCTTGCATTTGCCAGATCATTTTTTTGTTTGTTTTTGGTAAGAAGTAATCAGGAACATCCTTTTCTTTGTTATCTATAAAAGGTAATCACCTAAAGCAAACCTGTGCAAAATAAATGAGGACTATAAGGATATAATGATCACAGAACAGCAATAAAAGCCTGTCCAGGAAAGGATCGAGGTGCTCTCTCACTCAGAGAGTGGTCATGCCATCCCTTTTTCTCCACAGAACTTCTGCAGTCCATGTGAATATGTTTGTCACAACCACAACACCTTGGACACGAGCAGTCATGGTCTGCATCAGTAAGGAAACTGCAGGACAACATGAAATAGTAATACCAGAAGGAAGAGAAGAAGAGCAAGGGATAGAAAACCTATTAAAAAAGGTAATAATGGAAAAATTCCCTAATTTGATGAGAGAAAAAGTCACACAATCCAGGAAACACAGTGAGTCCCGATCAAAAGGAACCAAAAGAGGCCCACTTAAAGAAACGGCATTATTAAAATGGTACATTTCCAAGAAAAAGAGAGAATCTTAAAGGCAGCAAGGAAAAAAACAGGAAGTAACATTCAAGAGAGTCCTGATAAGACTTGCAGCTGGATTGTTAAGGGAAATGCTCCAAGCAAGAAGAGAATGGGAAGGAATAATCCAAGTAATGAAAAACAAAGGCCTGTAACCAAGACTACTCTCTCAAACAAGGCTCTCAAACAAAATGGAAGGTGAAATAAGGAGTTTCCCAGACAAAAAGAGCCTAAAAGAATATACCTCTTCCAAACCAGCTCTGCAAGAGATTCTAAAGTGTCTGCTTTAAGAAAAGGACAAAAAAAGAGCATGAGAGAGAGGAACACAGGTACGAAAAATAGTCAAGGAATAAGTACATATCAATAACAACCTTTAAAATAAATAGATTAAATGATCCAATCAAAAGACATAGAATAGATGATTGGATAAGAAAGCATGACCCACACATATGCTGCCTACAAGGGACCCACCTCAGAACAAAAGATCTAAACAGACTTAAAGTGAAGAGCTGGAAATAAAAATCCAAGCAAGTAGATAGGGAAAAAAAGCTGGGGTAGCAATACTGATATCAGACAAAATAGACTTCAAAAAAGGGGCAGAAAAAAAGCATTAAAAAAAAAGGGTAATAAAAGACCCCAGGTCAGTTCATAATACTAAAGGGAAAATCCCATCAAGAAAAATAATCATTACAAATATATATGCACCCAACATAGGACCACCCAAATATATAAGGAAAATCTTAGAGGACTTCACAAAAGATATTGACAGCAACACAATTATAGTAGGGGATTTCAACACCTTGCTGTCAAAAATGGATAGACATTCCAAACAAAATAGAAACAAATATTGCAGCATTGAACAATATCCCAGATCAAATGGATTCAACTGATTTATATAGTTTTTGCTTCTTTCATCCCTAAGAAGCAAAATACACATTCTTCTCAAATGCACATGGAATATTTTCAAAAATACACCACATGATAGGACACAAAAAATCTCAATAAATTAAAAAAAATGAAATCATATCAAGCATTTTCTCTGACCAAAAAGGAGTGAAACTAGAAACCAACCTCAAGGAAAAATTTCAAACACACTCCAATGCATGGAGGTTAAATAACATGCTATTAAACAATGTATGGGTCAAAAATGTGATTAGGTAAAAAAATAAAAGTTTCTGGAAACAAATGAAAATGAACTCACAACAATCCAAAACTTATGAGACACAGTGAAGGCAGTCCTGAGAGGGAAATTCAGAACAATACAGGCCTACATATAAAAGATAGAAACATTTCAAATAAACAATCCAACCCTACAGCTACAAGAACTAGAGGAACAAGAACAGAGACAGCCTAGAGCAAGTAGAAGGAGGGAAATAATCAAGATCAGAGCAGAATTAGGTGACATAGAGACTAAAATCACAATTCTAAGGATCAATATCCAGGACTTTGTTCTCTGAAAAGATAAACAAAATAGACAAACCTTTAAGCAAACTCATCAAGAAAAATCAAGAGAGCACCAACATAAACACAATCAGAAATGAAAGAGGAGAGATTACAACTGATACCACTGAAATACAAGGGATTGTAAAAAATTACTAAGAACAATATATGCCAAGAAATTTGAAAACCTAGGTGAAATAGACAAATTTCTACAAAAATATAATCTTCCCAATCTGAATGAAGAAGCAGAAAGCCTGAACAGACCAATAACAGTTGATGAAATTGAAGCAATAATCAAAAGCCTTCCAACAACAACCTTCCCAGAACAAATAGTTTCACAGGAGAATTCTACAAAGCATTTAAGGAAAAGGTAACCCCTATCTTTCACAAACTGTTTCAGAAAATCCAGGAACATGGAAGACTCCCAGACTCTTTTTATCAGGCCAGCGTTGATCTAATCCCATTCCAGATAAAGACACAACAAAGAAAACTTCAGGCCAATATCGCTGATGAACATAGATAACAAAATTCTCAACAAAATATTGGCAGACTGCATCCAGCAATACATCAGAAAGATTATACACCATGATCAAGTGGGATTCATCCCAGGGAATGCAAGGATGGTACAATATTTGCAAATCAGTAAATGCAATACACCACATAAACAAAGACAAAAATCACGTGATCATATTGATAGATGGTGGAAAAGCACTTGATAAGGTACAGCACTGATTTATGATTGAAACACTGAGCAAAGTGGTAACAGAGGGAACATTCGTCAGCCTAATAAAGGATATATATGAAAGATGTACAACCAATATCATACTTAATGGGCATAAACTAAAACTTTCCCACTAAGATCAGGAAAAAGACAAATTTGTCCACTCTCACAACTTGTATTCAACATAGTCCTATGTTGGAAGTCCTAACCACAGCTGTCAGACAAGAAAAAGACATAAAAGGTATTTAAACTGGAAAAGAAGAAACAAAACTGTCATTGTTTGCAGAAGACATGGTAGTGTACACAGAAAATCCCATAGACTCCACCAAAAACCTGATTGGCCAAATCAATGAATTTGGCAAAACAGCGGGATACAAGGTGAATATTCAGAAATTAAAGGCATTTTTCTATACCAACAATGAAACATCAGAACCAGAATTCATGAAACAAATCTCATTTGGTATAGCAACAAGAAAATAAAGTACCTGGGAATAAACCTAACCAAAGAGGTAAAAGTCATGTTCTCAGAAAAATACACAACACTAAAGAAAGAAATTAAGGAAGACAGAAACAAATGAAAACATGTACCATGTTCATAGACTAGAAGAATTAACATCATCAAAATGTCCATACTACCTAAAGCAATTTATAGATTCAATGTAATACCTGTTAAATTACCAATGGCATATTCACAGACATAGAACACACACTTCAAAAATTTATATAGAACCATAAACAACCTCAAATGGCTGCAGCAACTTTGAGAAAGAAGAACAAAGGAGGAGGGAGGGAAATACCTGACATCAAACTGTATTACAATGCCACTGTAATCAAAACAGCCTGGTACTGACATAAGAACACACACATGGACCAATGAAACTCAATTGAGAGCCAAGAAAGAAACCCAAGTCTCTATGGTCAATTTACTTGACAAAGAGGGAAGAAGCATAAAATGGAGTAAAAAGAGCCTCTTCAACAAATGGTGGTGTGAGATGTGGACAGCTGCATGCAAAAGAAATGAAACTTGATCACAAACTTACAACATAAACAAAAATAAATTCAAGGTGGATAAAAGACTTAAATATAAGTTGTGACACCATAAATTCCTACAAGAGAACATTGGCAGGACAATCTCAGATATTCCATGTAGCAATATTTTCACTGATATGGCTCCTAGAACAAGGCTAATAAAGGAAAGAATAAACAAATGAGATCTCATCAAAATAAGAAGCTTCTGCATGACTAAAGAAAACAGTATTAAAATGAAAAGAGAACCAACCATATGGGAAAACATATTTGCCAATGGTACCTCAGACAAGGGTTTGATCTCCAAAATATATAAAGAACTCACATGACTCCACTCTGAGAAGGCAAGCAACCCAGTTAAAAAATGGGCAAATGACTTGAATAGACACTTCCCAAGGAGGACTTCGAAAGGGCCCACATACATATGAAATGATGTTCAGCATCACTGGCCCTCAGGGAGATGCAAATTAAAACCACATTGAGCTATCACCTCTCATTGGTGAGAATGGTCATCATAAACAAAGAAACAAACAACAAGTGCAGGGGTGGATGTGGAGAAAAGGGAACCCTAGTTCCCTTTTGGTGGGATTGCAGACTGGTGCAGCCAGTATGGAAAGCAGTATGGAATTTCCTCTGAAAACTAAAAATGGAAATGCCTTTTGACCCATCAACTCCATTGCTACAATTATATCCTAAGAACGCTTAAACACTAATCCCAAAGAACCTATGCACCCCAATGTTCATAGTAGCACCATTTAAAATAGGCAAGCGTTGGAAGCAACCTAAGTGTCCATCAGTAAATGAATGGATCAAAATACATGCTCTGTTTACACAATAGCATACTACATAGCAGAAAGAAAGAAGGAGCTCATACCCTTTGCCACAGCATGGTTGGAACTGGAGAATATTATGCTAAGTGAAATAAGCCAGGTGCTGTAAGACCAATATGATATGATCTCAACTTTCAGTACAACCTAATCAAAAAAACGAACGAGCAAGCAAACTATAACCAGAGACACTGCAATTAAGAACAAAGGGACAGTAACCAGAAGGGTAGTGGGAGGGGATAGTGGGGGGTGGGGAGGAAAGTGTTTTCAGGAACAACTCTAAAGGATACATGGGCAAAACCAAGGTGAGGTGGAATCAGGTAAGGGAGGTGGGGATGGATGGGTTAGGAGGCAGTGGTGGCGGGGACTGGGTAAATGTAGACAACTGTCCTTGAACAACAATAAAATGTTTTTAAAAAGAAACAAAAGAAAAAAATACTTCAATATTTCATCCACTTCAGTGCAAAGGCTTTAAATAGCATAAGGAATATTAAATTTCAGGACATTTACCCAATACTTCATAAAAAACAGAGTCAGAGAATTTTGTTATGTCTTTTTTGGGGAACCATTTTCTGGTATACTGCTCCCATTTTGATTAGACTGCCAGCTAAAGAAAAAGCAATTGCAGGAGCTGATAGACTTTCTCAGTGAAAAACCAAAAATATCTCTGTGCTTCCTGGATGTAAGCAGCAGGTGCTATGGTGACATGGAACTAAAGATTCTTATCAAAGAGTTTAGGACTTAGACGAGAGTACAAGACTTACACACTTGAAAGAACATTAAACTATTTAAGAACTTCAGGGAGAAGGAAACTGAGGAGTTAAAAAAAACTGAAAACATTGAGGCAGGAGGTGGCAAGCTAATTCTCCTTCTAAGTTCCTTCTTATTGTTTCTAAAATTTTCAGAGAAAAAGAAAGCTCTTTGAGGAGAAAAGAATTTTAGTATGCAAATGTAATGTGCAATCAGGTACTAGCAACTGGTACCAGCCTAGATTTACAGTGATGTAACATTATCAGATACAAAGTGGAACCGCTACTGACTTTCTTTGAAAAACTGAGGAACTCTAGTTAAAAATACATAAAAACCATTTTAATTACTATAAAGAGACTTGAAAGTTTAATCTCACCCCAAATTTAACCTCAAAACACTTTATTTCTTTCATCTGGAAAACCAAGATTATGCTGCATTAATTATTACTTAGGAATACAACTATTCTTTGATTAAATTTTAAAAAATAACGGGTTTCTTAAGCATTTCTTTTACATATTCTGCACTAGATGGTGTTATAATTTTGATTTAATTATTGGATATGACTTAACAATTTTGTTAAAATTATATTTATACTTGCTCTTCTTTTTACTCATGCTGATATTCTTATTTGTTTTTGTTGTAGTTCTGAGCCTTCTGTTGCCATTTCCTTTCCATTTAGACAAGATTCTTTAAGAATTATTTAAGGATAAATTTGCTAATGACCAATCCTCCTAGTGTTATTTCACATTAGAATTTCTTCATGTGTTCTTCCTTTCAGAAGGAGATTTTGGCCAGATATGGAATTCACAGTTGACAATATTTTCCTTTCAGAACTTGAAAAAAATGTGTTATATCCTCTTGTTTTCATGGTTTTAGATGATGATTACATCATTATTCAATTTGTGTTTTATTAAAAAATGCACCATTTTTCTCTGGCCACTATCAAGTTTGTTTGTCGTTTTGATTTCAGAAATTTAAATATGTTGCTATATTATCATCTGGATTTCTTTGAATTTATTCTAATTTGGTTTCACTCAGTTTCTTACAATTGTGGGTTTCTTTCTTTATTTCTTCTTTCTTGTTATATTTTCCCTTCTTTGGGAACTTTTAGCCAGTATTTTCTCAAATACTTTTTTACTCCATTCTCTCACCTTTCTTTTGGACTCCTATGATACAAATTAGCTTTTTTATTATTGTTCTACAGGTTTCCAAGACTGAATTTACTTTTTACAGGCTATTTTCTCTCTGTTGTTCAGACTGGGTAGATTCTATTTGTTAAACCCTAAGTTCACTGATTCCATCCTATGAAAATTCTACTTCACTGTTGAGCCAATATAGTCAGTATTTTTAAATTTCAGTAATTGCTTATTGTAGACTGAATTGTGTACCCCACAATTTAGGAGCCTCAACCCTCAATGAGACTGCTTGGAGATAGGGACCTTACAGAGGATATTAAGGTTAAATGAGATCTGAAGTCAGGGTCCTTTTCTGATAGAACTGGTGTCCCTATGAAAGGACAGAGGGACACCAGAAGTTGCTTTCTGCTGAGCTTGCACAGGGGAAATATCATATGAGCAAACAATGTGTGATGGCAGCTGTTTGCAAGCCAGGAAGAGACCTTTCACCAGAAATGGAAGTCCTGGCACCTAGGAGGTGGAATTCTAGTCTTCAAAACTATATACTAAAATTGATTTTTATTGTTTAAGTCACCCAGCATGTGGTATTTTGTTATGACAGAAAGAGCAGACTAGTGCATTGAATTTTAAAGTTTTATAATTTCCATTTGGAACTTTATACCTTCTATTTCTTTGCTGAGATTGGTTGAGTATAGTCTAAGAGAAGCAGAGTATCATCTACCCCTACATCACCTGACCTCGTTTAGTCTCCTTGACACTGGGTGTGTCTGGAGGTTCAACTCCTCACTAGACTCTGATGACATCAAGTATACTGAAGAGCCCTGACTCGATTGACACTCTGATTCTGGGTAGGGGTAAAAGTTGAGTTCACCATTGTGCTTTTCTTCATGCTTCTTTTCATCAGAGTTAATAGAGGTTCTTTTCCTTTTGCTATGAGACATTCACAGAATTTTTATTAATACATGCCATTTGTACTTACAAAAATTAAATCTTCAAGATGTATTATGAAGTTCCCAATTTTAAAAGTTGAAGTGATTTATCTTTTAAAAATGTATGCAAAATTTTGATATTTATGTGCTCTTACCCATAACATTAATGTTAAATTAGATGAGGAAATACTCATTAAATATGTATGTTTGTATATCTACAGAACTACAATCACTCCAGAACTTGGTCTGGGGAAGTTGCTCAGGAAAGTTAGAAAGAGAAAATCAACAGATCAAGGAAAAGATATATTGTTTGGAATTAGTAATAGTTTACATAATATTATATAAATAATAACTGGAGGTTTGTTTTGCTACATTCAAAGTAAACATGTTAACACTGGCATATACTATAAAATATATAAATGTAACATCAGCTTGTTACTTGTACATAGTATGTTATTAACAATTGTTTGTCAAATATGAATGATTCTAGATGTTGACCTTTGGGAAATAACATTGGTAATGGATTGCATTAAATCATTCTGTTAGGGCTTCTTAATATAGAATTTATCTCATAAGCATTTAAAAAAAATTATTGTTGTTCAAGTACAATTGTCTCCATCTCCTTCCCACTATGCCTCCCCCACACCATCCATCCCTGTCTCCCAGCCACAATACTACCCCCATTGGCTTTTTCCATGTATACTTTATACTTGTTCCCTGATGACCCTTCTCTATTTCCCCCTATTATCACTTTCCCCCTTCCCTCTAGTTACTGTCAGTTTGTTCTTTATTTCAATGTCTTTAGTTGTACTTTACTTGCTTGTTTTGTTGATTAGGTTCCACTTATAGGGGAGATTATGTGATATTTGTCTTTCACCACCTGGCTTATTTGACTTAGCATAATGCGCTCCAGTTCAATCCAGGCTCTTGTTAAGGGTAGGTGCCCATTTTTTTCTGGATAGTATTCCATTGTGTAAATGTATCACAGTTTTTTGATCCACTCATTTATTGATGGGCACCAAGGCTGCTTCCAGCACTTGGCTATTATAAATTGTGCTACTATGAACATTGGGAAGAATAGGTTCTTTTGAATTGGTGTTTCAAGATCTTAGGGTATAATCCCAGTAGTGGAATTGCTGGATCAAAAGGCAATTCCATTTTTAGTTTCTTGATTCCATACTGTTTTCCACAGAGGCTGCACCCATTTGCATCCCACCAAAGATGCACTAGGGTTAACTTTCCTCCACAACCTCGCCAGTACTTATTATTTGCTGCTTTGTTTATGATGGCCATTCTGACCTGTGTGAAGTGATATCACATTGTGGTTTTAATGTGGATATCTCTGATGGCTATTGATGCTGATCTTCCTTTCATATGGTGCTGGACTCTCTGTATGTCCCCCTTGGAGAAGTGTCTGTCCAGATACTTTGCTCATTTTTTAAATGGATTGACTTCATGGAGTGGAGTCATGTGAGTCCTTATATATTTTGGAGATCAAACCCTTGTCTGAGGTTTCATTGGCAAATACATTTTCCCATAGGTTCGGTTCTCTTTTAATTTTAATGCTGTTTTCTTTAGCCATACAGATGCTTTTTATTTTGATGAGGTCTCATTTGTTTATTCTTTCCTTTATGTCCTTTGTTCTAGGAGAAATATTGGTGAAAATATTGCTTGTGGAATATCTGAGATTGCCCTGCTTATGTTATCCTGCAGGAATTTATGGTGCCATGGCTTATATTTAAATCATTTATCCACCTTGAGTTTATTTTTGACGCGAGCACCAGCTCATGGTGCTGTGGCATTGTGGATGAGATATGAGACAAAATCACACGGAGGAGAAGGGATGTCATGGCTACTCCCTCAAGGGGGGAGCGCCTCAGAGCAGCGTGGCCACTCTCTCAAGGGGAGAGCATGCTGACCCTTGTCTAGACAAGCTTTTATGTTTTTTTTTCCTGCAGGAGTACAGGTACAACTTATTAATCATTGTCAGGCAGTAAGGATCAAACAGTAGATAGCATACAAAGAGCTGTTAGGGCTTCTTCTGAGTCAGGGTCTATCAGCTAAAAGGTTACAAAACTTTGGGAAACAAACCCATCCCCTGCTTCGGCCTTTATCATTTAACTAAGAGCCTTCTTAGCAAAGCAAGCTTCATAGGATTTTACATATCCTTTCTCAGGCCTGATCACCCAGGGGAGCCTGTCCTTTCCAGCACAGGGCTGCACTGCCCTCTGTCATTGTTTCAGGCTTAAGTCAGGCAGAGGAGGCAAGATAGCCAAGGAATTAGGAGAAATGAGGACTCAGGCTTCATCAAAGCCAAGGGGCAAGGATCCATCACCCGCTTTCTCCATAGTCTCCCAAGTCCTTCCCTGGGGCCTCCATGTGATCATGCCTGTCTTAGGATATTCCCTGCTTGGGGAATCTTATCCATCATAGGCTAACTGATCAAGTATTGGGGACCAGTTATGAAAAAGGGAGCAGAAGCGGCACTGCTGCCAGGGAGGTAAGGTTTGCCTTCTTGGCTTATGGTCTGAAGGTTGCTCACTCAGGCTTAGCCATGGGGGGGAGGGGCGGTTACAGCTCCTGAAACCAGGCAGGGCAGCTCCCTACATATTTTTGTGTATGGTGTAAGTTGGTGGTCGAGTTTCATTTATTTTGCATGTAGCTGTCCAGATCTCCCAACACCATTTGTTCAAGAGGCTCTTTTTTCTCCATTTTATACTTCTGCCCTCTTTGTTGAATATTAATTGACCATACAGACATGGGTTTATTTCTGGGTTCTCTGTTCAGTTCCATTGGTCTATGTGTCTGTTCTTATTCTAGTACCAGAGTCTTTGGGTTACCATGGCCTTGTGAAATCATTTAATGTCAGACATGGTGATCCCACCTACTTTGTTCTTCTTCATCAAAATTGCTGAATGTGTTTGGGGTCATTTATGGTTCCATATAAATTTTGAAATGTTTGTTCTATATCTGTGAAATATGCCATTGGGTTTTAATAGGGATTGCATTAAAACTATAAATTTCTTTGTGTAGTATGGACATTTTGATGATGTTAATTCTTCCAATCCATGAACATGGTATGTGCTTCTATTTATTTGTGTGCTTTCCTTAAATTCTTTCTTCATTGTGGTGTAGTTTTCTGACTAGAAGTCTTTTACCTCCTTGGTTAGGTTTATTTTTAGGTATTTTATTTTTCTTGTTGCTATATCAAATGGAATTTTTTTCTTGATTTTTGTTTCCACTGTTTCATTGTTGGTATACAAAAATGCCTTTGATTTCTGGATATCAACTTTGTATTCAACTGATTTGCCAAATTCATTTATTAGGTCAAGCAGTTTTTGTGGGGGTCTATAGGATTTTCTATGTATACTATCATGTCATCTGCAAACAATGGCATTTTTTTTTCCTCCTTTCTGATTCGGATGCTTTTTATTTTCTTTTCTTGTCTGATTGCTGTGGCTAAGACTTCCAATACTATATTGAATAGAATTGGTGAAAGTGGAAAACATTGTCTTTTTCCTGATCATAGTGGAAAAGATATTAGTTTTTGCCCATTGAGTATGATGTTGGCTGTAGGTCTCTCATATATGGCCTTTATTATGTTAAGGAATACTCCCTCTATTTCCACTTTGCTGAGTGTTTTTATCATAAATGGGTGCTGTATCTTATCAAATGTTTCTTTCTCCGATATTAAGATGATCATGTGATTTTGTCTTTTTTTTGTTTATGTGATGTATTATGTTTATTGATTTGCAAATATTGTGGTGGCACCCTTGCACCTCTGGGATTAATCTCACCTGATCATGCTGTATAATCTTTTTAATTTATTGCTGGATACAGTTTGCCAATATTTTGTTGAAGATTTTAACATCTATGCTCATCAGCTATATTGGCCTGAAGTTTTCTTTATTTATTGTATCTTTATCTGGTTTTGGGTTTAGGGTGATGCTGTCTTCATAAAAAGAGTTTGGGAATCTTCTATCATCTTGGATTTTTTGGAAAAGACTCACAAGGATGGGGTTATCTCATCATTAAATGTTTTGTAAAATTCACCTGTGAAACAATCTGATCTAGGGCTTTTGTGTGCTGGGAGTTTTTTGATCACTGCTTCAATTTCACCATCACTTATTTGTCTGTTCAAGCTGTTTGCTTATTCTTCATTCAGTTTTGGAGGATTATATTCTCTAGAAATTTGTCCATTCCACCTAGGTTTTCAAATTTATTGGCATATAGTTCTTCATAGTAATGTTTAAAAATCCTTTGTTTTTTCATGGTATCAGTTGTAATCTCTCCTCTGTCATTTCTGATTGTGTTTATGTTGGTCCTTTCTGTATTTTTCTTGATGAGTCTGCTTAAAGGCTTGTCCATTTTGTTTGTCTTTTCAAAGAACAAACTCCCGGATTTAATGGTCCTTAAAATTTTTTCTTTAGTTTCTATTTTCTTTAATTCTGCTCTGATCTTGGTTATTTCCTTCCTTCTACTTGCTCTGGGCTGCCTTGTTGTTGTTCCTTCAGCTCTTATAGGTGTAGCATTAGATTATTTATTTGATATGTTTCTATCTTTTTTAGGAAGGCCTATATTAGTATGAACTTTCCTTACAGGGCTGTCTTGGCTGTTTCCCATAAGTTTTGGGTTGTTTTTAGTTCATTTTCATTTGTTTCCAGAAACTTTTTGATTTCTTCCTTAATCTCATTCTTAACCCATTCATTGTTTAGTAGCATGCTACTCAATTTCCATGAGTTTGAGTTTTGTTTTTTTTATTATTATACCTCGGGCTTTCTTTTTAGTTTTAGTTCCTTGTGGTCTGAGAAGATGCTTGATATGATTTCAGTTTTCTTCAAATTTTTGAGGCTTCTTTGTGTCCTATCATGTGGGCTATCTTTGAATATGTTCTGTGTGCATTTGAAAAAGTGTGTTTTGCTTCTTTGGGATGAGAGGTTCTATAAGTATCACTTAAGGCCACTTTTTTTTTAGGGTATTATTCAATGCTGCAGTGTCCTTGTTGATGTTTTGTTTAAAAGAACTATCCATTTTGACAGTGGGGTACTATGATCCCCTACTACAGTGTGTTGCTTTCTATATGTTTCTTCAATCTTCCAATACTTTCCTTATATATTTGGGTGTCCCTATTTTGGGTGCATATATGTTTATAATGCATATATCTTTTTGATGGAGTCTTCCCTTGAGTTTTATGAAGTGTCCTTCTGGGTCTCTTTTTATGACCTTTGTTTTGAAGTCTATTTTTTCAGACATAAGTATTGCTATCCTGGCTATTTTTCCCATCCCGTTTTTATAGACATTTGTATCCAGCACTCCACTTTCAGTCTGTGTGGGTCTTTTGACCTAAGGTAGGTCTCTTGTAAGCAGAATATGTGTGAGTTATGTTTTCTTACACATTTTGCTACCTTATGCCTTTTTAATGGAGCATTTAATTCATTTATATTTAAGGTTACTTTTAAAATATTTTATTTTAATTCTTGTTCAAGTACAGTTTGCTGTCTTTTACTCTCATTGAAGCCCACCCATGGAGCCCTCCCCACATCCCTTCCATTTCCACTGCCCTTAGTTTTTGTCCATGTGTCCTTTATACTTGTTCCTGTAAAGCCTTCCCTTTTTTCCCTGAAATTTTCTCCCCTTTCCCCTCTGGTCACTGTCCACCTGTTCTCTATTTCAGTATCTTTGGTTATATTTTGCTTGTTTGTTTGTTTTGTTGTTTAGGTTCCTCTTAAAGGTGAGATCACATGGTATTTGTCTTTCAGCACCAGGTTTACTTCACTTACCATAATGCCTTCCAGTTGCATCCATGCTGTTGCAAAGGGTAGGAGCTCCTTCTTTCTTTCTGCTGCATAGAATTCCATTGTGTAAATGTACCATAGATTTTTGATCCATTCATTTACTGATGGGCACCTAGGTTGCTTCAAGAACTTGGTCATTGTAAATTGTGCTGCTATGAACATTGGGGTGCACAGGATCTTTGGGATTGATATTTTAAGGTTCTTAGGATATAATTTTAGCAGTGTTAATGCTGGCTCAAAAGCCAGCCCCATTTTTAGTTTTCTTAGAAAATTCCATACTGTTTTCCATAGTGGTTTTACCAGTCTGCAATCCCACCAACAGTGCACTAGGGTTCCCTTGTCTCCACAACCTCTCCAACACTTTTTGTTTGTTGCTTTGTTTATGATGGCCATTCTAACCAGTGTGAAGTGGTATCTCGTTGTGGTTTTAATTTGCATCTCTCTGATAGCTAATGATACTGAGCATCTTTTCATGTCTCTGGACTCTCTGTATGTCCTCTTTGGAGAAGTGTGTGCTCAAATCTTTTGCCCATTTTTAAATTGGGTTGCTTATCATCCTAGAGTAAAGATGTGGGGGTTCTTTATATGTTTGGGAGATTAAACCCTTGTCTGAGGTGTAATTGGCAAATATGTTGTCCCATATACTTGATTCTCTTTTTATTTTAGTACTGTTTTATTTAGCTGTGCAGAAGTTTTTATTTTGATGAGACCCCATTTGTTTATTCTTTCCTTTTTGTCCCTTGCAATAGGGGACATATCAGTAAAAATACTGCTGCATGAAATATCTGAGATTTTCCTGCCTATATTCTCCTCTAGGACTTTAATGGTATCACAGCTCATATTTAAATCATTTATCCACCTTGAATTTGTTTTTGTGTATGGTGTAAGTTGGTGAGCAAATTTCAGTTTTTTGCTCATAGTTGTCTAGTTCTCCCAACATCATTTATTGAAGAGGCTATTTTTACTCCACTTTATGTTGCTGTCCCCTCTGTCAAATACTAATTGACCATAGAGAGTTAGGTTTATGTCTGGGTTCTCTGTTCTGTTGCACTGGTCTATGTGCCTGTTTTTATGCCAGTACCAGGCTGTTTTGATTACAGTGGCCTTTTAATACAGTTTGGTATCAGGTATTGTGATCCCTCCTACATTGTTTTTTTTCCTCAAAATTGCAGCTGCTATTCAGGGTCATTTATGGTTCTTTATAAATTTTTGAAGTGTTTGTTCTATGTCTGTGAAATATGCCATTGGTACTTTGATAGGTATTGCATTGAATCTGTATATTGCTTTCGGTAATATGGACATTTTGGTGATGTGAATTCTTCCAATCCATGAACATGGTATATGTTTCCATTTGTTTGTGTTTTTCTTGATTTCTTTATTCAGTGTTGTGTAGTTTTCTAAATACAGGTCTTTTACCTCCTTGGCTAGGTTTATTCCTAGGCATTTTATTTTTCTTTTTGCTATATCAAATGGAATATTTTTTCTTGATTTCTGCTTCTGCTGTTTCATTGTTGATATACAAAAACTGCCTTTGATTTCTGGATATTGACTTGTATCCCACTGTTTTCCCAAATTCATTTATTAGGTCGAGCAGTTTTTTGGCTGAGTCTATAGAGATTTGTATGCACAGTATCCTGTCATCTGCAAACGGTGACAGTTTTGTCTTCTCCTTTCTGATTTGGATGCCTTTTATTTCCTTTTCTTGTCTGATTGATGTTGCTAAAACTTCCAATACTATGTTGAATAGAATTCATGAAAGTGGACATCCTTGTTTTGCTCCTGATCTTAGCAAGAAAGTTTTTAGTTTTTGCCCACTGAGTCTGATGTTGGTTGTAGGTCCCTCATATATGGCCTTTATTATGTTGAGGAATGCTCCCTGTATTCCCACTTTGCTGAGTGTTTTTTATCATAAATGGGTGCTGTACTTTGTCATATGCTTTTTCCTCATCTATTGATATGATCATACAATTTTTGTCTTTGCTTCATTTATGTGATGTATTACATTTACTGAATGCAAATATTGTAGCATTATTGCATCTCATGGATGAATTTCTCTTAGTCATGGTGTATGATCTTTTTATTGTATTGTTGGAAGTGCTTTGCCAATACTTTGTTGAGGATTTTGCCATCTATGTTCATCAGCGATATTGGCCTGATGTTTTCTTTCTTTGTTGTGTCTTTACCTGGTTTTGGGGTTAGGATGATGTTGGCTTCATAAAAAGTGTTTTGGAGTCTTCCCTTATTTTGAATTTTTTTAATAGTCTGTGAAGGATAGTGGTTAGCTCCTCCTTAAATGCTTTGTAGAATTCTCCTGTGAAGCCATCCAATCCAGGGCTTTTGTTTGTTGGAAGATTTTTTTATTACTGCTTCAATTTTGTCATTTGTTATTCATTTGTTCAGGCTTTCTGTTTCTTTTTCATTGAGTTTTGGAAGATTATATTTTTCTATAAATTTGTCCATTTCACCTAGGTTTTCAAATTTCTTGGCATATTGTTGTTCTTACTAATTTCTTACAATCCAATACAATTTCTTTGTATTCCTATGGTATCAGTTGTAATGTCTCCTCTTTCATTTCTGATTGTGTTCATTTTCATCCTCTCTTCTTCTTTTGATGAGCCTGCTTAAAGGCTTGTCAATCTTTTTAAATCTTTTAAAAGAATCAGTTCCTGGAATAGTTGATCCTTATAATTGTGCTTTTGATCTCCATGTCATTACTTCTGCTCTGATCTTGTTATTTCCTTCCTTCTTCTTGCTCTGTGCTATCTTTGTTGTTGTTCCTCGAGTTGTTGTAGGTTTAGGATAAGGTTGTTTGTTTAAAATATTTTTATCTTTTTTAGGTAGGTCTGTATCTCTATAAACATCCCTGTCAGGACTGCCTTTGCTGTGTCCCATACGTTTTGGGTTTCTGTGAGTTAATTTTCATTGCTTCTAGTAAGTTTTTTATTTCTTCCTTAATTTCATTCTTGACCCATTCATTGTTTAATAGCATGCTATTCAATCTCCATGATTTTGAGTTTTCTGAGTTTTTTTCCTTGGTATTGATTTGTAATTTCTGTCCCTTGTGGTCAGAGGAAATGCTTGGTATGATTTCAATTATCTTGAATTTGTTGAGGCTTGTTTTGTGTCCTATCATGTGTTCTTTCTTTGGCAATGTTCTATGTGCATTTGAAAATAATGTGTATTTAGCTTTTTGGGGGATGAAGGGCTCTATATATATCAGTTAAGTCCATTCCATCTAGGACAATGTTCAATGCAACAATATCTTGGTTGATATTTTGCTTGGAAGATCTGTCCATTTTTGACAGTGGGGTGTTAAAATTCCATACTATAACTGTGTTGCTGTCAATATTTTTCTTGAAGTCCTCTAAGATTTTCTTTATGTATTTGGGTGCCCCTACGTTGGGTGCATATATATTTACAATGTTTATTTCTTCTTGGAGGATTCTTCCCTTGAGTATTATGAAGTGACCTTCTGGATCTCTCTTTATGGCTCTTTGTTTGAAGTCTACTTTGTCTGATATGAATATTGCTACCCTGGCTTTTTTGTCCTGTCCATTTGCTTGGAAAATTTGTTTTCAGCCCTTTACTTTCAGTCTGTGTAGGTCTTTTGTCCTGAGGTGGGTCTCTTGTAGGTAGCATATGTGTGGCTCATGCTTTTTTTATCCATTCAGCTATTCTGTGTCTTTTAATTGGAACTTTTAATCCATTTGTGTGTAAGGTTATTACTGATGGGTATTTATTGCCATTTTTATACCCGTGTTCCTCTGTCTCTCTTTTCTTTGCTTTGCTTAAATCAGTCCCTTTTGCATCTGTTGCAGAGCTTGTTTGGTGGAGATGTATTCTTTTAGACTTATTTTGTCCAGAAAACTCCTTGTTTGGTCTTCTGTCTTGATTGAGAGCCTTGCAAGGTAGAGTAGCCTTGGTTGCAGGCCTCTGATTCTCATTACTTAGAATATTCTTGCCATTCTCCTCTGGTTTGGAGCATTTGTATTGAGAAGTCAGCTGCTAACCTTATCGGGGCTCCATTGTATGTTACTACCTGTTTCCCCATTGCTGCCTTTATGTCTCTCCTTTTGTCTTGGATTTTTGCCATTTTTATTATCATGTGTCTTGAAGTACATCTTTTTGGGTTCCTCTTGATTGGGACAGTCTGTGTTTCCTGTATTTGTGTGACTTTTTCTCTGATCAAATTAGGGAAGTTTTATATCATTACTGTTTCAAATAGGTTTTCTATCCCTTGCTCTTCTTCTCCTTCTGGTATTCCTGTTAAATGGATATTATTATGCTTCTTGCAGTTCCCTTACCATCTGTTTATTTTTTCTGAGGCTCTTTCTTTTCTTGCTCTTATGTGTGTTTTCTTCTATTTTGTTGTGCAGCTCACTGAGTTGATTTTTTCTTCATCTAGTATGCTTTTCATTCCTTTTACTGTGTTCTTCAGTTCAGAAATTGTATTCTTCATTTCCTTTTGGCTCTTGTTGATATTTTCTATTTCCTTTTTCATGTTGTTATAGTTTGCAGTTAGTTCATTGTAGTTTCCCTGTAGTTTCTGGTAATTTGCTGTGAGCTCATTGAGCTTCCTGATATCCATATATTTGAACTTAGTATCTGATAGTTGAGTTTCCTATTTCATTTAGCATTCTTTCTGAGGTTTCCTCCTTTCTTTTCATTTGAAGATTGTTTCTTTGTCTTCCCCTTGGTTGTGTGAGTCTCCTTGTTAGCCTCAGATTCTTAAATTGTTCTGTTCTGGCTCCCTGGGTTTATGGTTTGAACTTCTGTCATAGTATACCTGTGAGATTCAGTGGTGTAGTCTCCTTGATCTCCCAAGCTCACTGGTCTTGGGCTGTCTTTTAAGTTGGTTCTGTGTTTGTTTTTTGCTTTGGATTGTTTTGTGTCTTTTTTTGGTGGGTCCTTCCCACCAACTGGTTAACTGCGGGTAACTCTGTCCACCACTTCTTGTATTTTGTTGTGCTGCTGAGGGCACATTGTGTTGAAGCTGTTCTTCTGTGTGTACAAGGTTTTGAGGATTCTCTCTTGCTCTTGTTTAATTGTTTGTTCTGGGTAATTTCTCCACTGTTTAGTTGTATTTCCAGAAAGGTCCTGGATTGAGGTTAGTGTGGATTCCACTCCCTATTTCGCCTTCTTCTGTTGTTATCTGTTTGTGGTTCCTTTGTTGTTGGGTTTCCTCTTCCAGTGGGTATCCTGGTGTTCACCACTTCCACCTACTCTTTTTTATGACCATTTGGAGGGGGAAGGCAAAATGGTTTAAGACAGCAAAAGAGTATTCTATGATATTTACAGTAGCAGCCAGCTGAGAGGTGATAGGAGATTCTTTGGCTATGTATAGTGTTAACCGTGGTGTTCCACCCAACTAGCCACTTTTTAGAAAGGAAAGAAAAAAGATAAGACTCTTGTTGTGCAGGAAAGGGTTGTGAGTTGCACCTAGAAGGCAGTGAGGTTTTTGGAGGTCATATTCTGAGGTAAGGTGAGAGTAAAG